>OZ023244.1:9345381-9618574 GCA_964006365.1 Trididemnum miniatum
GAAAGCCAATTGGTTGTTCTTAGTTCATAGGTAAATTGTATGTTAGGGTGAATAGAATTAAGATGTTTGTAAAATTCGGTAATGTGGGCGCGTTTTTCAAAAGTAGCAAAGCACGCGTTTTTCAAAATTATCCACGAAGATTTCAAAATTATTTCCACCATGCTAGAGAAAAACGGCTATCCGACTGGATTTCTTAATCAGCAAATTCGAATTTTTTTCAACAAAATGCATGAAAAAGTAAAAACTCCAGAAGTCGAAGAAAAGCCAGACTCTGAAAGCAAAACAAGACCCATATTCTCGATTTTAAAACTACCGTATATCGGAGACATGTCTCATCAAATTGAAAAAGAAATTCGGCAATATCTATTCAAAAAACTTTCCCAAAAATCAAAATTTGTTATGGTACACGAAACAACAACTATTGGCCAAAAATTCAGGTACAAGGACCGTCAAACACTGCTACACAGCTCAGGAGTAGTGTATAAACTCAATTGCTCATGCGGACAATCATACATTGGACAAACCAAAAGAAATTTGAAGATTAGAATCAATGACCATATGCCAAAAAACTCAACTAAGAATGAAACTGATGTGTCCCAACACTTGAAAAATAACCCAGACCATACGATGAACTTTCATTCCCCCGAAATACTAGCTCACAGCAATAACATCCGAAAACTCCGCATCAAAGAAACTTTACTCATCCAAAATCTTCAACCACAATTAAATATTGATGACTCTTCCAACCCCATCTACCTATTTAACATTTAGCTCACTTCGCACAATATTCGTGTAGGCCTAAATCGCAATTAGTAACGTGTTTAATTTCCATTTATATTCAACGTCTTTTTGTAGTTATGATTTAATTAATCCTACAGTGTTTGTACTTAATAATCCTACTACTAATCTAGTCACTCCAGTTGCACGTAATTGTTTAATTTGCCCCATTAGTTATATTTTACGTAAATCCCAACTACTTTGTTTATGACGTAATAGTTATGCTGTATTTAAAATAATTTCTTTCTTGTGCTGGTTATTCTAGCGTAGTGCCTATGTAGTTTCACACTGATGATGGTATAAGTTTTTACCGAAACGTTTGTGAGTATGATTGCAAATATACTGGCTATAATCTTTTTATTGAAGTTGAGTTCGAAAACCCATCTTAATGCTCCAATGCCATAGAGTTTGTCTTAAATAACAGACAAGCATTCAAGGACTCTAGCGCTTTATAATTTATGCTTTCTTAGCGTTAAGCACATAAAAACCTTAGCATAGGCTACCATGGCAGTCTTTAGGTTGTTCACACCTTTGCATCCCAACTAAATAATTATCATTTATGTTTAACTGTACCAAACAATCAATTTCTGAAACTTCACAAAAACGTTTAGCAATAAACCACTTGCTTGGAGCAGGCTTGCTTATGTGGAATTACATTTTTAATTTCTTTACCCAATAATAACCATTGGATAAAAACTGCTAATTGAGGTTTGATCATTTTTAGTAACAGGAACAACAGCTAATAAAAATTTAGCCAGTCTATAGCCTTTTCAAATTTTAAACATTATTTCAAATTTCCAATCAACAAAGTTCATTAACGCCACATTACTTGATTTAATAATAATTTTTTATCAAAGACACAGAAAACAACATGCAACAGCTTGACTAGCATCAAATTATGCTGACCTGTAATTGTCACAAAATAAGTTTGCTGATTTTCATGAAAGAGGTTGATGCAAAAATAATCCACTGTGAATTATTTTATATGCATGTTGCCCATGTGTCATAACCACTGCTTTAACTTTACATAATAAAACTGAAAGAGCAGTATACTATCATAACAAGTTTCTAACACACAGCTGCAGGGAGCTATGCAGTGCATGTCAAGCCATATTTTTTGCACCAAGTTCTTTGATTTTACTGCTTATTGCATACGTAAAATCATGAAACCACTCACTACATAATCACGTGTCACTTTCTATGAGTTGCATACCGGGCCTATTGGTTAAAGCGCCTTAGGTAGGCAAAAATTTATAAATAGCAGTATGAAGTAGAATAATCACAATGCACTTGATTGGTAACATACTCATATTCGTATTGATGTGCATGGCATATCGAGAAAAAGTTTGAACTGCTCTTCTGTCAATATTTTAAATATATGATGGCACATTTTTGACTGTTTCACAAAACAATTTAAATGTTTATCACTGCCACATGGATGCCTAACAAAACTGGGTATCACATACAATCAGTTATTAGTGTGAAGCATTACATAATGCCTTAGCATTTACAACACAACATGCATAATGTTTACTGTTTATCAGTCACTTACCTTGATTCGTTGCATGTCTGTTTTGGTTTCACACACAAAGGTAAATACATGTTATGATGAATTGATGATCAGAAACTTCAATGACAATTCGACACAGTAGTTGTACATACATCACATTAACAACATGAAGCATCAGCTATATAACATGACTGCTAGGCCCATTCTCTAATTCTGAAATTTACCATGTTTTTACATCAATAAATGTACATTGCAAGCTATTTGATTGCTTATATATCCAGTCAACACTTTGGATAAGCAAGATCCATACCAGTATCAGTGTAATGGGTATTGTGGTACTTTAACATAAAATTGGGAAGTGGCAGCAGTGTCATTTCCAAATCGGTTTTCTCCACATGGAGGGTCATTTAGATTGACTCATTTTTCTCAGATCAACTCAGCTTCAGATTTCCCCAAAACTCTTATCAACTCCAACCTCTAATGGTCCAACTTGCAACTACTAATAGTGGGTTTACACGAACAAAAAAACGTCAATGGAGCAGAGCTGAGCTTTGTTTGTTCTTTGAAGCTTGCAATGAAGCTTGGCTCCACTTTGCTCAACTAGCAAAGCCAAGTTGCATGACATTAGGTCTATAAAATAAAAGCTCAGCTTCTCACCGTTTTGCACTATTTTTTTAGCTTATGCAAACCCAGCTTAACAACTCTAAATTTGAACTGTAGTCACTCCAATCTCCAGTTCTACCATCCCTCCGTACCTGTACTAGTGCACTCTGGGAGTTAAGAATCACTGAAAAGGGTCAGTACCAGTAGACCTTGAAATTTTTTTTGCCTTCTGATAAGCTTTTCCAAATTCAAATTATTTAAAAGTTCGTCAAAAAACAAGTTGTTTTAATTTTCTATCCCGCCATTAGCAGACCTAAAAGAAGCATGCGCAACCAGTAACTTACTGACATCTGACTAGGCAGCTACGTCTTAAGTCTAGTAGCTAGTAATAAAAAGACCTGCGGACTACTAGTACTTGTGGTCTTCGCAGCATTTCCAAATCTGTAGATACTGCATGCTATGATAGCTCACTTCAGCAAGTTGAACACATGAATCTGCAGATAACTTTAAAATCATTGTGTCTACATAGCCTACCTAAGTCGTTACCGGAACCTTTAGATTTTAAATTAGCTTTTTACTCCAGCAAGAAGCAGCAGTTTCAGTTCCGACGCATCAATTAATTCGAATTTCGATTATTTTGGCGCTCACTGATTGCGCTGATCACTAAACCGTAAAGTTTATTGAAGCGTAAAGTAAAATTTAATTAATTTCTGAAAAGTGCTATTTTATTAGAATGATGAATTACATCATGCACATTTAATTATTATTAAAGTCTGCCAGCAAAATTAATAAATTACGCTGACAAACGATGGTATACTGCAAGTTGAAAGCTTAGGTTGTTTGGTTTATGCGGTAGAGTGAAGGTTAGCCGCTTGCGCAACTGTCTATCATAATAATGTTGAACTTGAAATTAAAATGACTAGACACAGGTATGTAACTTAAAATTGCTATAGCATAAGTAGTGACAAAAAAGACAACAATAGCTTATTAAATGACTTGTGAAATTGGAGTTGTCATTGGTTTTATTTCAAGTGGAAATATACTGCAAAATTTAACTAGGCCTATATCAATTTGGGGTAGATGACGCATTCTGAACCGGCCGTTAGCTCAGTTGCAAAGCGCACGCTTTCGGTGCGGGAGGTCTGGGGTTCGATTCCCGGGCCGGTCAAATCGGCACAGTGTCGCCAACGACTCGCCACCGTTGCGGCGTTTCTTCGGAGCTGTGTAACCCAGGCGCTAAGCCGCGGAGATGGGCCCCGCAACTCGTTACACGCTTCGGCGTAATACGGCGAGTATAATGAAGATTTGATTTTGATTTTTGATGACGCATTCTGTCTCATCAAGCAAAACAGCTACACAAATGCTAGTTTATAATGCTTAGCATTTACGTCTAAGCAAAATTTAAGCGCATGCGCGTGGTAATGCCTTGAAAAGCAATAAATCGCAGACTACTATGGCTTCCGGCTTTCCGTTTTGCTAATGTAGCAACATTTACCAATGCCCGTAGATAAATGCTATAAAAATTTAAGATGGCTTGCCCAGCTCCAATATCTGCCAAGCACGCAGATAAATCTCAGAAAATTTTTAGACGGCTCGATTATCCTACAGACCAAGTGATCAACTTAGATAAAGCATGTAAGGTTTTTGGTGGTTGGCCTTAGACCAGGGGCGCCAAAGTTTTCTCCAAGAGGAACAAATTTCATAATGTAAAGTACCCAAAGGCTAATAGTCTTTTGTGGTTCTATGTGTTTTGCTGCTCTTCGTAACAAAAATGGTTTCTGTTGCAATTATGACGTAATAATGGTTTAAACTTTTCTCGCCGGTTTTTGTCGTCTCAATCAGATAGTCTTGTCGCATTTACAGCGTAAAAAAGCAACCTCCAGTTAGATTGGACAGGCTATCTAACTTTACATGTGCTTGTAGGCCAAAAATAATACATTTAGCAGCAACAAGCGCGGGCCGTATGAAAACTCATCGAGTGCTATATGAAACAACTGGGTTTTGCACTCAATGTTTCCTAAACTAAGAATTGCTTAAAGTGCAGCCCGTTTTTTGAGTTTAAAACCAATCTATTATCTAAAAATTTTCCCCAAAGATCTTAGTTTTAAAATTCACTTTCCCAAAATAAGTTATTTAACATTTTCCCAAAAATTTTTTTGGCTTTAAAAACAATATACACAAGTTATTATTTCAGGAATTATTTCCCAAAAAAAATTAATGGGTTTAAAATCCATTGACCCAAAACAATAGTCATAACACTCACCCAAAAATTTAATTTGGGTTTGCTACCACATTACCCAAATTAATATTTGCAAAAACGATTACCCAAAATTTATTTTTGGGTATAAAATTTTTAACCCAATTTACTTGGGTGATGTGCTTTGGGTTATGCAGAACCCAAAATCGACTTTGGGTTTTTGCTTATCATACCCAAAAAAATTGGGTTTTTGACCGTTTTTTTTGGGTAATGCATACATTTGCCCAAAATTGGGCAATGCGATTACCCAAAATTTTTTACAGTGTACTATATTCCATAATTAGAGAAACCGCGCAGGGACAGTGGTCCGATATTGCTGTAGCACCGTCAAAGCAAAAGCACTAAAAGCCGTGTGGGACCACGGTATGGACCGTGCGGAACCGTGTGGAAGCGGGTGCCCATACGGTTCCCATATGGTCCCATACGGTTTTTAGTTCTACCCCCCTAAAAGTACTCGATGGCTGTTTACACGATGTGTACAAAGCCAACGCATCCCTGTCCACACGTCCAACTTTCGTGGGCTTTTTAGGTCCACCGCGAAGAAGATACCTTTGAAAGATTCTGATAAGATGCTTTTATTTTGTGGCACCTGTATTTGAAGAATGGGAGAACGACAATCTATCCCTCCCATTTTTACGTGGGGAAGGGTTGGTTGATTACATTGCGTAGCTACAATTACATTGCGTAGCTAAAGTTTATTGCTTTATCAACTCTTACAGCTACTGTAAATACCACTCTTCACCCTGCGATGGGAGCCGAATGCTTCAAACTTAGAGCATTGAAGTAATGTGTAGGCTAGTAAAAACAGTAATGTGAAAACGCGGACGGACCAATCACAAACTTCACTGGCGTTTGCCGACCACTGTTTTAAAGCATTGAATCTGGAAAAACACGCGGACCGGCACCGGGCCGCGGCCCGGTGTTTCGATCCGACCTCTGAATTACAGCATGGTCTCGAATATCGAATGGTAGACCTACTACTTCACAATAGCAATACCATAAGTCCGTAACGGCTTTGTTTTCAGTCCATGGTGTGATAAAAAAGAATCGGCGACTGTGTTCATTCTTCAACCTGTTTTACTTTTTTATAGTCAGCCATCAGCACTTTTTGACGTAAGTTAGTAGGCTAAAGGCTACATCGATCGTTTTGTCGATGTCCCTTTCTTGTTGCTTATGTTAAAATATTTTTTTATCTTCACGCTGTTCAAAATTTCATGAATAAATTTCACTGCTATGCAAACCCAAAAAGGTCCACTAACATAACTCCAACTGATAGCCAACAACTAGCACTTCATAATTTAAAAAGTCATTGCCTTTGCTTGAAAATATTTATTCACAAAAAAACAATCGGAAAAATGTAGTTGTATTTACAAAGACAGATATCTCCTCGATAAAGCTTTTGATTACCCATGTCAACTACGACATCGATTCGTACATCGGTTGATGAGGCAAATCATCTTTTTTCGAGTATGCTGGAGGTTGAGAGAATGATTGAGATTCAGAAAGAGTTGTCAAACTGTCTGGTTGTAGATATTGTCGGCTGTTGGTTAAATCCTTCACAAGGCACTACACACAAATATTGAATTAAAGTGCCGTTGGTTAAAAAAGGAGCTTAGCTGAGGTGCCACCACGCCAAGTGGCGTAAACAAACAGCTTTCTGATTTCTTCATCTTTATCCTCTTGTTACGAGAAAGCGGCGAAGGCGCTATGCGTATAGGACGAATCCAGACTCGCTTAGGAGTTGCCTTTGTTTCCCAAGTTTTTCCGTTTGTATTTTCTTCTGACTTCTTTAATTTGCTGCTTGCCAGATTCCGCCAAACAGAGATAATCATCGTGAAGCATCTTATCCAAGGACGCAACAACGAGACTAGGTTGGGAGTTGAACCATTAACCTTTGCGATCATGGTCGTCGTAAAAACGACGCTCCAAACCACTGCGCCACACTGCCGACTACTGGTGCTAAAATAGTTCTGATTAACACCACTTAGATTTCACCATATTTCAAGGTGTGCCGTTAACAGAGAGACCCAAAAAAATAAACGTATTTTTGTGTCGTTGCAAACAAAATACAGACCAGACCAGTTGATAAAGCTCTACAGCTATCGCCAGGTCCATGGTCAACCTACACTCAATAACTTCTTTCCTTTCGAACTTACTCAGGGTAAGCCCTATCACTTTAAATTGTGGAGTAAACGAACGGTAGCTAAGACAAAAAGTTGAAATTTTTTTCCACAAACCTTGGGGCAAACCTTTGTTGTGGGCACTAAATGCTTAGCTACAGATATGCGGCAGAATGCAACATTATACAGTAGTTCGTGGATAGGGCAGCATCGTTAACCTAACTCTTCGTCAACCGAAGAAGCACTGTTAATCGTTACTGTTCATCTCCATTACTAACTTTTTTATTGCTTTTTTGGACTTTAATCGAAAGAAATACAAGAACGACAACAATCAAGCCAGCAGCACATCCAGCTACGACTCCGATAAGGAGTGTGTTTGATGAGTCGGGTGGTGAATCTGTAAATAAAGCACAGCAAACTCAGCTTTTTGCAAATAACCACTAAGTAGGGTTAATTGTTCTAAGTCATCGTTACTAAACTCACTACATTATCAACATAGGAACCCATTGTTGAGTGACTGTGTGAATCGAAACGAAAATCATATTTTAAAACTTTCAATTGAAACACTGCACTTGCCTTTACTGGAAAAGCAATTTTGGACAGGAACACAAACATTGTTGCCATTAAACACCTCGCCAGTGGGACACACGCACTCAATCTTTGGTACACAACGTTTCAAGCAAAGCGAAGGTTTCTCTTTCAAATTCTTGCAAGTTGGAATGCATTCGCTGTAAAAAAAAAAGGTTGTTTGCAGAATACTTCCATCGGTGGATCCAGGGACTCAACCAGGGTGGCGAACTCGGAATTATTTTTAGTAGAGTTCAAGTTCGAGTTCAAGCTCACTAAAAGCTTGCAAGCCGAGTCAGAGTTGTTCATTTTTGATTTTGCGAGCTCAACTTCGAGTTCAGTAATTTTTACCAAGTATATGGCTAAGTTCAATCAATTTTTGTCAAGTTTAGAACACTTGTAACCAGTGATGGGATTCAGCCGGTTCGCTATAGAGAACCGTTAAACGGAATGTTATGAGATCAGCGAACCGGCCAGCATGGCTCTTGATACTGTGTATTAGTTGCAAAAGAACCGGCTGGCATATACTGTAGCTTAATACTAGTAACAAAACCGGATGACAAAAATTTTGAATTCCGCCACTGATTGTAACTTCAAAACTGAACCAACTTTTGCGAGATCGAGTTCAAGTTCGAGCTCAGGGATGTTTGTTGTTAGAGTTCAAGTTCGAGTTCGGCAAAAAGACCGAGTTCAGCGAGTTCAAGTTCCCAGCCATGAATTCAGCTCCCTCTAAAGTTTTACTTACACATAACATTAGCACTTTTCAACCCACAAAACTGCAACAGCATCTTTTTTTCGATTTGAATCCTCCACTAAAAAATTTCTGGATTCGACTCTTGATTTCAGGTAAGTTATACTTAACCACATCAATGTACAAATGCTCGAAGAGCAATGATATTTCACAAACCATCAATATCGCTCTTCCAACCTAGCGTTCTTTGGCGTTCTAGAAGCTTCGAAAAAGACGTTTAAAATGATAAAATGAATAATTGAGCGATATTGCCATAGCCAGAGTTGCGAATTCGAACTTGAGCTCAAATTCGCAAAACAACAATCGAGTTCGAATTCACTAATTAAGTGATCTTAAAGTCATTAATTCGAATACCCTCAAACGACTTTTTCGATTTTTCGTCACAAATTGAATGATTGCGATATCCGTGCTTCATTCACATCTCATTTTGTTTCTCATTCTTTCTCATTTCCTTTGTTTTATTTTCTTCCCATTTCATTTAAGCAAATTATCGCATTATAGAAGGTGTGGCAAGAGTTTTTAATGAAAGCATGGTACTGTTAAGGAGCGTTTAGCGATAAGTGACATGCGACCAACTCCGACTTGCAAATAACTCAAAAAATCGAACTTGAACTTGAACTCTATTAAAAATTGGTAGTTTGCAGCTCTGATTAGAGCAACAAACCGGAAATTAACAGTCAATTCAGGAAGATTACGAAGTGTATGATCTTACGCTCTTCGAGTCAGAAACCACCTATAATATCTGTCAAATGCGATCGACTCCAGTCACGAAGCACGAATTTTAACGCACTCACAGTTCAGCTTGGTCAAGTCACTGAAACAGGTAGCCTACTGTGGCACTCGTACTTGTCTTTGGCTGACCAGAGAATTGCACCTGGTTTTCTGGTTCTGAAATGATTATTGGTTCTATGGATCAGAAATAAGCTATGCTTCTCCATTTATGAATATACAGTTATTTCCAACGATTTTGCAATACATAGTTTGTGAGCCAATGAATTCGGCATAAACTTACCTTGAGCAGAGTTCTATTGGAACCAGGGGATAAATGCACGCTAGTGGTGAAGACTCAGCAGTAGTAGCGGGGGTAGAGTCAACATTTGCTGTGGTTTCACTGATTTCAGTTGTCGCCGCAAACACTCTAAATTTAATGATTCGTCAATTTTTTTGTGAAAATATAATTAACCGCTTTATTGCTTCCGGTAAGGTATGTTTCAAATTTTTCTGTTCTCATCAGTTCAACTGCTGGTGTGTATTTGCTATAGTTGCCCAAATTAAATAATAGCCCAAGATAAACTAAAACTTATAGGGCTAAACACTTCGTCGTTAGAGTAAATGTCACAAAAAATAACTGCAGTGATGAAGTAAACTTAACAAGCATTTTGCAAAAAAATGTAATCTGAAATGGGCTGTTATTATTTATTCAATTTCTGCACAGAAATTAGCCCCTACACTCATTAACTACCGATAGCACAAACTAACCCCAAATATCCGTAAGCAGTAGAACACTCGCACAACACATTCGCAGAATTAGTTGAAGAATCTATTTGCACATTTGCTACAGAACAAATGTTATCCTCCCAGAAGTAGTTGTTCCAACGAAGACACTAGAAGGATAACCATAAATTCATTTTGCATCACCGTTAGCCTGCTGCTAATTTCACGTATCAGAGTAAAATTTAAAGGGTAAAGCAATTGTAGCTAAATGCAACCAGTAAGAATTGGGATATCTTGAAAAAACTTAATCAAAATTTTGTGGTTTTATGTTGGTCTAGTAGGCCTATCATCATATAGCTGGCGAAGTTCAGGTCAAAAGTTAGCGTTTAATTCGCACTATGCCATTAAACATACCACAGAGCTCATTAGTTGTTCGGTTTGCCATTATCTTTTCAGTAGCTTTTCAAAATAACAAATTTGCGCTATTAAAAAAGCTCTAGCAAGACAAATTTTTTGATTTTTTTATTGATTTCGCAAATATCAAACCTTTCATCCGTAAAACGACTTCAGTCAGTCACCTGATAAGTTGTGCTAGGATCTTTGGCTTCTACATCAGAGAATTCGATCGTGAGAGATGATGGTTCGTTCAATGGAAGTCTGTCTTCCTCGGAGACACCGGTTTCGGGATTGCGGACGGTTATCTAATTGCAAATGAGCCAGTTAAGAGTATGAGAAAGTAGTACCACAGTTCAATACTGCAGCCTGCTCTTATAGGCCTAAGGCAGCAGTGGTCTGTCCATTTGGGTAGCTGCTTGACTCGAAGACTTAACAGCCACTTCGCAGTCTCCCTTGAGATTTCAGCAGCATATTGTGTTCTTCTTTTTTCTTTTTTTAAACTTTACTGCGTTTTTCTTTTTGTTAGTTTTGCCTATATTATGTCAATTTAACTGCACTGAAATAGATAAAGAGTAAAGCATATTCTAGCCATTTCAGCTAAAACATAAAGCACCAAGTGGCGTGCAGCACTTCACACTTCAGCGATCTAATAAGCGGCAACTACACCATATTCATAAAATATGCCGCAAACTTCTCATTGATATGTTTCATTGGTATTTTTGATATTTTACTTTATTACAAGTTTCAATCTTCTTGTCAGAGCTCATGCGGCAAAATAGCCAGTTATAGTTTACTTTAAAAATTTAAGATGATTTCACAGGTTATGTTTTGTCGTTCTGGGATTATACCAACGAATTTTCTGTTAAGCGCAAAAAATTATATTTGCAGGTAATAGCACAATTTTTGAAACAAAAGTTTTGGAAAATTTGAAAATGTTTAAAAAAAAGTTCGTACAGTTTAAAATTCAGCATATCTTAAATTATGTTAACTCGCAAAGCGATTGTTTTTTTCAGTTTTATCAGGACACAAATGCATTAAAACAAGCACACTCACCAAAACAATTCTGCTTTTTCGCTCTTCCAGAATATCAGTTTGATACCAAGTAAGAACGTCGTTTGAAAATGTTCCAACAACTACGCAAGCACCAGAGCACTGCAACGAGAAAATCGTTTATTACAGGAATTGGTCATTCATTTTGCAATGTTTACGAAATACAGCAAATGCAATAAATAATTTTCGAAAATTTCTGATTTGACAAACTTCACCAAATTATTTGCTCACCTTGAAACCAAATTACGCAAAAGGTAATAATCAGCAAAAGCTTAAACAATTTTCAAGCAATGTTAATGCCCCCAACAATTAAGCCATCTCACCAACGTAACACATAGATTTTTCTGAAGCCTCTACTTAAAATTTCGCTTTGTCTTGAGAAATGCTACAGCGCTAGAACTACCCCTTCCACATGTCCAATTTTCATAGGTTTTAGGCCGCAGTTGTAGGTTCTAGTTTCTGCATCACGGTCAATTTTTGATGTCACATGATTATAATTTTAAAACTAAAAGCAAGAACCGTCTAAAGCCCACTAAAACTGAACATGGGGACAGGGTAATTATGTCCGTGAAAGCACTTAAAGGAGAACTGAAGTACAAAATTATTTTTTCACAAAATACGACACATTCAAAAATGGCATTAGAAGTTTTTAAATGCTTTTAGTCAACGAAAAATCGACGTATAAAATTTAATATGATGACGTAAAGGTAAAGGTAAGTGACAGCGGGAGCAAGCACACATCGTTTAGCCCGTTTTCAATTGACGGCCCCTTACAATTTTCAATCACGAATGATTAAACGCTGTTAAGGGACATACATGACGAACAACACATACACAAAACCCTTCGCACTTCCGCTTGTGCCGAGCGCCTGGCGCGAAAGCTGCAAATACTATTTTTACAGTCTTTAGTATGACTGACTATTTTTACAGTCTTTAGTATGACTGACTACTGAGAATAAAACCCTAGTCTACCGGCTACCAAGTGGACGCTCTTTACCGATACACCAAGCGCCGGTTATAGTAAGTGTATGTGTTACGTATTGACGCGTGCAAAAGTTACAGCTGCAATGTTCGTCAACCGAAATTTCTTTGACTGACCAAAGGTCGAATATTGCAGCCGTAACTTTTGCACGCGTCAATGCGTAAAATGTACACTTATTATGTCGTCATATTAATTTTAAACGTCGATTTTTCGTCTACTAAAAACGTTTAAAAACTTGTAATGCCATTTTTGAATTCGTCGTATTTTTTAATACCTTTCGTGAAAAAATAATTTTGTACTTAAGTTCCTCTTTAAGCGACAGTGAGGTAAGACGCGTTGAACTAAGCTCCGAATATGCAACGAAGGAGTAAACGCCCGAAGAAAATTTTGTTAGAAAGCTTTTAATATCATACCTGTTCATCCATTACTGAACATACCCAGCTGTCAAATTCCTGTCCTGTGACGTTGGAAATTTGAACCTGGATAGTACACATACGAAAAGTTAAATTATCAGTTATCACCAAAGAAGACAAATGAGTTGAGAATATAATAAAGCTATTCAATTTGTAGAAAACATGCAGCCAGAAAAACTGAAAACAATTTTTAATTACCGTACTTGACGGTTCATGATGTTACCCATCTCACTGTCAAAAGTAAAAATCTTGAGATGAATAGCACCTTGAAACTTCACGCAATTAAAAAATGTTTCCAGTTATTCTAGCTGCAATGCCCGTTTTCTACTAAAGCTAGAGTGAAAAGTGACGAGCATTATGCTCCAAACCTATTCATGTTTCTGCATAGAGTGTAGTATGCAACTCAGTTACGGAAAAATCGTTTGCAGAAAATTGATGGACATACAGAAATGAACTGAATATTAACAATGGAGATTTATTCCTGAATACCGGTAGCCAAAATAATTAAAAATTGGTTTCCTAAATAATTGCTGAATCGCAAATAGCAGCGGTAATTACATTTTTTGCTCCAGCAGGTCATTTTTTTAGTTATTCTACAATTTTCTCTTTTGGGCTGACACATGAAAACAATCTCAGTAGGCTAAATCAAATCTGATTCAAATAATTTTACCTTGTGTGCGTCGTCACCAATATCTGTGTTGATATTGATTGGTGAGTGTTTCGCTACAGCGACTTGAGACAATGACGAAGTAATTTCAGTAACTGGCTCAAAATAGGCAACTGACTTGCAAAACTGGGTCTGCAAAGCACAAAAAAGTGAGCTTGCAACTACCATATAAGCAAAACTAAAGTCAATAATGCTATTGCATTAAGCACCTTGTACACATGTCCAGTCTAACTGCGCCTAAAAGGCTACTGGCTTTCTTCATCATAATCAAACTTTTAATGTCAAAATTGAAAATCGTGATTATGATATCAAAATTTTGATTGTGATGCAGGAAGCCCGTGAGCTGTCGGCCCACTTAAAGTGGACATGTGGACAGGGTCAAAACTTCCCAATGCTCAAGATCTAGCAATGGGTTACCGCCACTCAAATGTTACTGGGCTGTTATTTTTATATAAGCAAACTTCTGGTTCAAAATTTTGTTGTAGTAAGTGCACAAAAATAGGAGCAACTTACAGCAATTTGATTGACTGATTTTTCAAACTCTTCTCGAGGAACGATTAATTCTGCCGCATAACTGTCTTTTGATTCAAAAATGGAGTCATAAACCTCCAATATCTCTTGGGCCTGAACAAAAAAGAAAATAACTTTATCTTTATTAATACGACGTCGTCCTTCTAGGCCTACTGAATGGGAAGTCATTACGACTTCTGTTGAATGACTGCTGAATGGAATTTTCCTAAACGGAACTGTTCTGCTCTAAGGTAGCTTTTATCGTTATTATTACAGAAAATATTAGGGGGAACACATTTCAGGTGTGACCAAAGTCATTTATTCATTTATATTACTCGCTTCATATGCCGAAACGTGTCACGAGCTCGAGGTGTCCATGTCCGTGACTCAGCATTCCAGAGCCGGCGCCAGAACTGTCGACTTAGGGGGGCTAAGCGTTTATCAGGGGGGGCCAAAATTTGAAAGCAAAAACCGCTATCTTCAAAAGAGAAAGCTTGTTAATTGGTGAGGCCAAGCATGTCGATTGGGGGCACGTCGATCAGGCCCCCCTGCCCCCTCTAGTGCCGACCCTGCAGCATTCAATCACCACTACTACGAGTGCAGAAAACTTCTGCGAAGAGAGTGAGTGACTGGCAACATTACTATTATTCGTCAGCAGTAAAGGGACAGTTTGGAGAGCAAGCTGGCAAGTTTACTAGCTGAGTCGTTGGAAAAGCACTTAGCGGGATTTCACCATCTTGGTGTGGTAGACAGATGACCAGCAACTCCTAAGCGAGTTCGATATAGAGCTTTGACCACTTTCTCGTGATAAGAGGATAAATGCGCAACTAAACTGAACTACCCTTTTTAAAAGCCTTTTATGTGACTCAACTAAAAATCGAACTCGTTCTTCAGAATGAAAAGTGAGCGCTCTTAAAACTCGACCAAAGCTGTCACGAATGGAAGCATAAAAACTGTATACTATTAAGTGTTATCACGAACCGCTTCCACGCTTAGCTCTTCGCTCGATGTCTCAGGTGCATCCACAACTTGGCGTTTTCTTCTTGATGACGTTTCTAAAAATTCATTGGCATTTTCTTATCCTTTTTGGAGACAATGATGTATATTTATCTCAAAAAAATAACTAGCGGTACGGCAAACCCATCAAGCATGAATCAAGTATAAAACATTCTAAAGCAAGAGCTAGAGTCAACACACTGCTATGAAGACAAAAAATCAAATCTTCATTATATTTGCGGTATTTAGCCGAAGCGTGTAATGAGTAGCGGGGCCCATCTCCGCGGCATCGACACAGCTTTGAAGAAATGTTGCAGCGTGGGCGAGCCGTTGTTTTTTCCAAGCGACGTTTTAACCAATGCCCCAATTTGAGCTTCTTTGATGAGGCCTCTGAAGTAGGAAACAAAATATTAAAAAATGCCAGGTAGGCCTACAACGTATTTCCGTACGTACCTGGGTATAGAGTTTTCAAAATATTAGTTGGCAACTTCGCTGCAGTAGTAGCGGATTCATTGGACACTCCGATACGAGAAAATACGTTGTTTACAGACTGTAAAGTTTCCATTGCCTCACTAAGAAAAAATTAAATCCAAGTTATGTTTACAAACACTCAGTTTATTTATGCCACAAACTAAACTAGCTTTTGATCATCGCAATCAAATCAATAAATTTTACTTTTTAGTATTGGGAAAATAACCATCCAAACTGTCAGTGAAACCGTCAGCCAACTTCTTCAACCGGTTCTTGCGATTTTCATTTTCAAGACCATCAGGAATTGCGTCATCGAGAGCAGATATAAAAAATGCAGCCAGCTGAGGATTACCTGAAGCAGTCGAAACGTTAGATGTTGGAAACGACCCTCTTTGAAAAACTCACGATAAAATGCATTGGAAAAGTCATTAATGTCATTGCATTATGGCATAAAATAAGAAGAATAACTGTGCAGAGAGATGGATGGGTCAACTTTGAGAAGAGAATAGACAGGAAGAATGATGATAACCCAAGAGAGAGAATAGAGGTCCAGACAAAAGCCTTAAACTGACTACAGTTAAAAACTGCCTATAATGCAGTTTTTTGCAAGAATAGACAGGAAAAATGATGATATCCGAAGAGAGAAAATAGAGGTCCAGGCAAAAGCCTTAAACTGACTACAGTTAAAAACTGCCAATAATGCATAAAGTGAAGTAGCTTAGAAGGTTCGACAAGTGAGGGTGATTCGATCAACTTGTGTAGGAGAAGCACTGAAATTGTTTGATTGATGGTGATAATGATAGCATATCACTCGTGAAAAATAGTAGAAATATAATAGGCATACCTGTTAAGATTGATTCCTCCGCCAGATCTCCAACAGTTTCAAAAGCTGAATCAACTTTATCGTTCTCCAAAGGATGAACAGTCACAGTGAATGTGGCATTAGCGACATAGTTGTCACTTTCATCTTCAATTCTTTTGACAAAGACTATCAATTTCAACTTGTTTTCATCTCCAACACCTAGGAATAGAACCATAGTCTCTTTTTAGCCTATGCAAAGACTAAAGCTAATCTTGCGGTAATCGATTTTATGCTGAAGTGCAGACAAACAAAAAGTTTTTATACTAAAACCATTAAATACGCTCAAATTCAAGATATCGAGTTATCTATCTTATGAAAACCAAAAATATTAATTATAACACCAGCATTCAGAGCACTTATTCAGCTTCTATTTGTAACAAATCAGTTCACCTGGTGGAAGTTTGACGCTGGTAACTTCTGCCTCCTCAGAGTAAGCTCGCAACAGGGTCAACTTTGGTCTGCCCTTTAATTCTTCAGCAAAATAACCGAACTTGTAAATATAATCAGAATGAAGTATTTGGTCATCAGTCAAAGAGCCGGTGTTGACAATCTCACTCCAACCCAACGTACGTAAGCTGAAGTCAGTTGACATTCCCGTTCCCTCCGTAGGCTCCACCTGGAATTTATTAAGTAACTTAATATAATTGTGCTTTAATTAAAAATTTTAAATTGATTCTTTCGCTTTGAAAAAGCAGCAAATTTCATGTAATCGTGTTACGAATCTCATTTAATTTTTCCATTTCTTACTTGGGTAAAATTCGCTAAACAGAGGTAAAACCCGGGAATTCATCATGTTCAAGAACAAGCACTCCACAACAAAGCGTGGATAAAAATTAATCTCAACTTTTCAATCAATGGAGTCACAACTGCGTGATTGCTGATGAGTTTATTACGACTGAAACAGCATTTGCCAATGTGAGATTACTAAATGTACCTCCAATCTCCCAGCTAGAGGTTTGGAAGCAATACGCAATGTGGCGGTAGCTGCAGCAACGACAACTGAAAGATTCTTTCGAGACATCACATCGACCGTGATTTGATAACTCTGCCCGTCACTGAGAACATTTTCTTTGAAAACCAATGATATCCGAGAAGGACTATTTCTAAACAGAATACAATTTAGGTTTTTTAAGCATTTTGAATGTACTAAATATACAGAAGCTATCTTTGAATTCAGAAATGGGACAGGCAAGCCAAAATGCTGCGTGGCCTAACAGTTTATTGACCGCAAAATGTGAACCAAGCATTTTCAATGCTTTCCTAATCCAAAGTGGATTCGTTTTGCTAGTCTCGTATAAATCTGGTCACCAAGACAGGCAGTCTGAATAACTCCATTTAACGGGTAGTAGATCAAATAGTTTGAACACTTGATTTGATGTTCAACTCAGACCAATTAGTTAAAAAACACAAACTTAGACCAACTGTCATTTCACAGCCCCAATCTCGAAAAACAAACTGAAATACAGCAACGCCAGAAGGTAATACTTTAGGGTTACGCAAGGTAGGCTGTTACCTTCGAACAACAATGCTTCTCACTGGAGCAGTTAAACTTGTTACTTCTACGTCTGAATTGCCTTGGGACTGTACATGCTTCACATTCCACGAAGCAATTCCAAGGAAGGTATTAGAGCTAGCACTGCAAAAGCAAAGGTTGTCACAGTTTCTGCTTACGGCACTTTACATTAAGTCTCACGCTCATAGCAAGCCTCATAGCCATTTCTCTCTCAATTTAAAATTTATGCTACTAAAAGAAACCTATTTGACAGGGCAACTTTTGTTAAAGAAGCCATCAAAAATCGAAGAATGTCAACCGGGGTTTCCTGTTATTATGACCGATTGAACATCGTAACTTGAATGGTTTTTTAAATTTCAGCTCACCGTATTTCACCATACAACCACTACTATTGTCAATTGCCATAATCGTAATTGATGATGTTGATTGCTTCATTTTTATCGGCCTGTCACAAGAAAGCAACAGAGGCGCCACACATAGGACGAATCTAGACTCGCTTCGGAGTTGTTTTTACTTCTAAGTTTTCCGCTCGAGTTTTGCTTTTGGCTTCTTTAATTTGGTGCTTGTTTGATTCCATCAAGTAGAGACATTCAACGTGAAGCATCTCATTAAAGGACGCAACAACGAGGCTGAGGCAGCGGTTAAACAATCAATTTTGTAATCATGGCCGTCGTAAGAAGGACGCTGCGAACTACTCGGCCATACCGCCGACAAATTTTATTACTGTGTTTTGCAGTTCTAAGTTAAAACTGCGACTTATGACCTCGTGGCCAAGACTAAGTAATACTTGCGACTGTTTTCCCAATTTCAGTTTCCTCTTACTGAGAATGATGGTCAGATTACATTGCTGCAAAATGAGTAGCAAGATAGGACTACTGCGAGTATTGAACTAAGTGCTTCAAATGCGGTGCCAAAGCTCCACGCGTCAGGCACGTGTGAGAAAGCTTGCTAAAACTAAGAATCGCAGAAGCAAGACTTACGTTGTAACCAATGCTTTGATTCGCACCAGCTTTGCCGCTGAGAACGTTTGCGAAAAGTCAGTTCGAAACTCGATGCGGGGAACATCACTTGGAAGTCGCTTCATCTCCAAAACAATAGATTTTTGGCTGATGCGATTTTGTTTGAGAATAGTAAGAGTAAAAACAAACCTGCAAAAACGATTTTCTCTCTCAATCAGATAAAGACAACATTCAAAGTAGGCCTATTCTACAGCAACCACCAATTAAAAATAGCAGTTTCATTGAAACAATGAAAAAAGAGATAAAAGTAGAAAATATTCATCCCCAACCTTAAACAAAACGTTTCTGCTAAACAAATAACTGTTCCAAACTTTAAACAGTCTTTTTTTAATATTTTTTAAAGATCAACTCAAAAATAACGCGCTTTTTAAAGCACTTGTAAAAACAGCTGTATCAGTGTTCAGTGAGTATATGCCCTTTTAAATCATAAAAAATAAAGAATGGCCCTCAGTTTTATTTGTTGATTTCTTGCAATCAAATACAAATCTGCATCTTTAACTTGCTTTTGATCAAGAGGAAATCGGGATGCTGGAATTTTAATGAATCCTGGAGCAGTTTCAAACTTGGAAAACGCTTCCTCGGCTCTGATTCTTCCGCCAGGAGTCTCATCATCGTTGATCACGCACGGATATTTCTCCAATGTCTCGCAAGTCCATTTATACAGCATTGGAATGGAACTTTTATCCGGATCATACGAAGCTAATCCATTCAAAACCTGAACAGTCAACAATAGTAAGAATAAAAAAAAGTGAACATGACCAACCGGTTAACGTAGTGCTGACGACATCGCTAGCAGTGCGGAGGTTTGGCGTTCAATTTCAGGGGCGGTCCAAACGCATAAAGTGTTACCAACCGTTCGCCACCGCTGCTACGTTTTTTTTGGAGTTTAAAGCTGTTCCATCCAGGCGTGAAGCCGCGGAGATGGCTAAGCCATTCCTTACACGTTCCGGCGTAATACCTCAAGCATAATAAAGATCTGATTTTTTATTTGAGAGTGTAAAGATTCCTAAAAAGCCAGTCGAAGTACTGCATAACAGGTTTTCCAGAAATTTATGTAAAAAATTTACAACTCACGGCTCAATGTCAAAGCATCGTTTTCAAGAATGAAGTTAAAGCAATAGCTCTATAGCTCAGGTATGGTTGAGATCATGACTTTAGCAGGTAAATGACTCGTCAAAAAAACGTTTTGTGGAAAAAGCGCTGCGAAAAACTCGAAGTCAGATCCCGAGAGTAATTTTTTGTGGTCAGCGAATGTGCGAAAGAAAAATCAACAAAAACACAGAAACGTAAAAAAATATTTTACCAAATCATTAGATGAATTCACGAGGCCATCTGAATACGTGTTGCTTATCACAGGTACCAATGGCTGGCTTTTCACTTCTACCAAGGCAAAGGTTGAACTTTGCTGAGTTATTTCGTTATCAACAGAGTGAGTAGCTGAGAAAAACAAATAAGTTAGTTAAGCAAGATTTACCACAAGTTTTTATTAAAATTGGTGGAATTACTAAAGATAGATCTTGAAAATAACGAATCGTAGAACATTGCTTAGAGCCAAAATGTCTATTCCCTGCAAGGACAAAAGCTATGTTTCAGTCTATCAGTTTATCACTTTAATTAACATTCTTTTTTCTATTCTTCAATAGTCTTCATTAAATTTCAAATTTAAGCATTTATCTTACTGTCAATAGCCCACCAGTCTGCAGTGTCGATAGCACAGATGTCAAGACATATTGGCCCAGTTTATTTACAACATCGTTGGAATAGAGGGTAGGCACTTGACGAAATAAAAAAATTAAAAAACAGCTGACATTACAAATTGAACTCTAAATGGTTTCATGAATTCTCCCACCTGTTACTGTGAAATTGTAAGTTATTCCTGATGCAAGAGTTCCTTTGGGTATAAACAATTTTGCTCCCCACCCATTTCTTTCTTTGATATTGTCAACATTGAGAGAGAAACTAACTGGAGGATTAGTGGAAGCTTCCCAATTGTATGTAAGCGATCCTAACGATTCCTCTTCAGTGTCATTGTAACCCTCACATTTTTGAATTCGCACTTTTGTGAAAGCCTAAATACATACTGTACAATTCAGCAATGTACAGAACCCAATATCCCAAAAAGTCAACCAAACGGTCCAAAAAAATCTTTATTGGGAGAAGCCAAAAGCGGTAAATTAAAGATTTTTTTTTGAAAAAGTTTAGTTGTCCATAAAGTTAAAAAGTTGTTGCAATAAAACCAACCAAAAAAATTCGAAAACGCTCGAACTAAAAAATTACACTCCGGAAATAGCCTAATCTAGTCTTAGCACAGCCTGCGTTAAGAACAAGGTCAACTGCACTGGTTTTATGATGTTGTAAGACAGGTTTGATTCCTGTCCGAAGCCGACAGTGTTTGACGCATGTAATGTTTCGCGTTCTTGCATACTCGAAGAGCGCTAGCTCCTTGCAGTCTTATAAAGGAGCAATGCAATTTTCATTTTTGTTTAATGTAGGAAACACATTGCACCCTTCCGCGTTTTAGATGATATGTTTCAACACTAACCGTCAAGAGCAAGTTTTGAGATGTTGCAACACTTCTTCGTTTGGAACCACTTATCGATATCGCCAAGCTACTTGGAGCAGAAGTCCGAACAAATTTGTGGGATACAACGTCACTGTAAACTCCGATACTGTTTATTATTTGCAAATAGCAGGTCACTTCAGTCCAGCCCTGTAATTACAGAAAAAAAAACACTTGCTATTATCTGTTTTCACGTTATAGCAACCAGGCACTATACACATACACACACAGTATATACAATCAGTTTTCATGGCATCTACTTCTCCCTAGTTATCATTTTAAGCCCAATTCATTCATTCATTTTCTAGACCCGCTTATCCTTGGGGAGTCGCGGGGGCAGCAGCTCGAGTTGGAGCCTCCAAGCATCTCAATTCTCTGCAACAAAGAATAGATGCTCTGCTGGGATGCCAAGGCGAGACCTACTAAGATCTTCTACGTAATCTCGCCATCGAGTTTTGGGACGACCTCTGACCTTCGAACAATCGGTGTTGAACAGAGCAGTTTTTTGGCTATTCTTTCCTGGGACATTCGTATTACATGTCCAAAGCAACGCAGTAGCGATCTTTCTAGTCGGAGAAGCAACGATTTGATGCTAAGAGATTCACGAATATCTGCTCTTTTAACCTTGTCCAACAGGGTCAAACCGCTAATTCTTCGCAAGAATCCCATTTCGGCAGCTCAAAACTCGAGATCTCACTTTCTCATTCATGATCCAACACTCATGGCCATAAGTCAGAATAGAAACATAGACAGATCTGAAAATGGATAGCTTTGCCCTCGAGCAAAGCTCCCGTTTCAGTACCACAGATTGATGTGGTTGGCGCATTACTGCACTTGCTGTTCCGATGCGGATATCCAATTCGCTGTTTTGTCTGCTATCACTTAAGAATGAGACGCCAAGGTGGTTAAATTTCTCTGACTGTTTTAGTGGTGCTCCATCAATTTGGAGAGTTTTAAGCCCACATCCAACTTTATTTTAATATTCCTACTTCAATAAGCAAGATAGCAAGCAAACGGGTTGATTTAAAGTCATGGGTCTAAAATTCTTTTCTTTTTTTTTCTACAAATACATAGTTGTAAATTCTACGTCAAAAAAACATTGTTTTCTAAGCTTAATTGCAAGCTCTTAAGATTGTTCTACACTACCAGCGATGCGCTAAGCCATGCTTATTAATTATAAGAAATGATTGGAGTAAAACGCGCAACACCATCAAACAAGCAGCGCCCAAACGCTGCAAAGCAACTTTAAACTAATATGTTTAAATTCAAATGTAAAGTAAAAATTAAAACAGAAAACAATGAACTTTAACTATTATATTAATTATCAATGATTACTTACTTCTTCATATTCAAAATCAAAGTCTCGGCTAGCACCAACGGTTGTAGAAGTCACTGTAATATTAGGCCCTTGGTCGGGCACTAACGTCCACAAAAGTGTAAACGGCCACGCCCCAACCCCATACGTTGCTTCATACTTCAACACTGGTCGATCACAAGGCCCCAAGACATGTTGCCTACTGATAAGCCCAACCACAGGCTTTACCTATATTGCAAAAATTAAATTAGTAATACTGTATATTAACAGCATGAAAAATAAAAACAAAAAACTTATAAAAATACAGCAGAAATATTACACAATCAAACGTCAAAATCAATGCTAAGTTACTACACATTTATAAAATGTTAAGCAAGTGATAACGCGAATTTTTTGCACAGAGTACTCGATGGTGGGACCAGAACAAAGTTTATAGAAAAAAAAACAGCTTCCCTCGGTGAAGTAATTGCCATATGAAGCTAATGTGGATATACCATTCAGTCCGAGATACTTTTGGAACGATGTTTAGTCTTAGCTCCAACCCAGTCAACTGAACAATAGCCTACTTCTATTTTGAAGAATGCGCTACACCTGAAGATTCGTTGCCGACGAGACTGTTTTTATATTGCGAAGAGTAATCACAACTTTTGAAATGTTAAGTTTGCATTTTTCATTTCCTCACTAAAAAATCCATCCACTTTATAGCAACGATGTCACTGGGTAGATGCAGCAGTAACTGTGCGCAGATACAGTAGTCCCATTACAAAATTAAATTTACCTTCTTTAATGAAAAGAAATGTTTATTGAGTCGCCAATTATTGCTGCTTAATTATTGCAGTTCAGCTACCTCAAGAGCTTCTCGATTCCCTTAAAAAGTTGGATAAAACCATCGATACGCAACACTCCTAAACTGTTTGGTTGGTAGGCCGAATATCAGCTCAAATGTGAATTTTTGCTTACCAGTAAATCTGGCTTATGGACGAAAAAGGTAGTAAGCGGAAACGCATCGTACACTGATAATGGGCTCAGACCAGTGATGGCATCTGGCAATATTGTCAATGATCCGAGAATATCTAGTTCGACAATCTGTTGCTTTTTTTGAAGAGCATCATCTAAAATAAAACGTCTATTGTAAGAAACTAAACTAAGCAACCAAAATCTAAATCATAGCCTATATTATTGCTTTGACACAAATCATATTATTTTGACACAGCCTCCAAATATTTAAGCCTGCTTTTAATTTTGAACTATTAGCCTACCTTTCTGTAGGAAAGTTGAATTCTGGGATGGCAAAATCAGTAACTTTGTTAAATGCCACACAAAACAAAGCGAGTTGACTCCAAGAAGTTTTAAAGAATCTGGATGAAGTAGGCCAAAACAAGAACGATCAGTCGTCGTAGCAATTTCTTGATCGAAGGTAATGACAACGAACCGCAAGTCATTTGAAAGCTTACAGCTAGATACTTGAGGAGCTGGCTCTCTGCAATGCAATTATTTACAAGATGGTTATAAAACGAATAGATTTGAGTTCCATTCTTCAGCGATTTCCAGCAAAAAATGGTGTATCTCATCTTTGATCAACATATAAGCAAGCTTGTTCTTCATTTGTAGTTCAACTTCGAAATTCCTAGGGGTTTGTTTCGCCGACATGCGACAAGAGATAAGACGACGCCCGACACGCGGTACTAATTAAAATAGCTGCCGCAAAGGTTCGCGCATCGATTACCAAAAAAATATAATAAACGAAGAGAGAAAAAACTTTTTGCGTGCCGCTATAATTGCTTTTAGACTTGAAGTGGACTGGCGCATATTTTTTTTAAAAGAGCAAGAATTAAATATATTTTTCGCGTAAAAATTACTACTATTTTAAAATAAAAATAATCAAACATAAAAAATTAATTAACATAATTTGTTAGTTTTCACATTTTTGAGCAAAAATCTCCACTTCATTAAAACTCATTATATTACTTAAATTTTTATTGCACTAACCGATAATGAAGTTTCAAAGGTTGATATTCCTTTAATCTTTTGTAGTTCAAAAATTCCAGCTCCGTGGAAGTGAAAACATAGACTTTGACTTCACCAGATAGATTTGATGTAGGAACAGGACAATCAATGTGGGTACTATTTATCTTCCTGAAAAACAAAAAGGATGTTGTTACAAGAAAAAATCAAAAAATACTTGCAGTTTTGCATATTGGGCAAGGTCAAAAACACATGTAACATGAGCAGCAATTTTTCCCTTAAATCATTTAAATTTCAGGAAAGTGCGTGTACTACTGCCCACAAACTGTATGTAGGCCTACCAGAATATTAAGCCAACGTCTTTAGTAAAAATTCTTTCAAATTGTCAATTGAAACCTTTTATTGGTCGCATTTATTAGGGTTGCGTTTCTGCAGCAAAGGTCCAGTGTATTTGAGCGAAAAAGAGGAACAAACAGTACCGGTATTGCCTTTACAGATATATTACCTAGCTTCCACCGTGTCCTTTGGGACCGTGGTAATCAAACTTTCAAGATTGTTCGACGAGGCACCTTGATGGCCAAAATAACAAACATAAGTTATATCTTGGTAGATTTTTTCTACTTCCATCGTGATTTGAGTTGGATCGGATGAAATCGGAATGGAATCGGGAATCAAGTGATGTAAAACAGGATAACTGGTTTTTTGAAAGGTCACAATCGTATCAAAATCAGCTGTAAAGCTAAGAAATAAAAAAATAATTCAGCTGGTCACAATTCAAAACTTTCAAAACTAACTTCAAGTTAAAATTAAAATTTTGCTTTTTCTGTTTCATCTTCTTGTTCACGGAGACGGGTAAAACGAAGTGAAGTTCGTCAAGAAGTTGTCACTGTTGGTTAAATGTTGCCTGGCTAAGTAGGGGTATTTTTCATGAAAAATCTCCAAAAAAAAGGTAGCAACGCTGCTAGATTAAAATTTTAAGCCCAACCAGAGATGAGGGTTCAAATTTTTTGTCTGCCTGTTCTATTACAAAAGTAATATTTTCAGTCGGTTTTGTTTCAAGTAATTGTATATGTATATGCTGGCCGGTTCGGTGACTATTCTATAGAACAGGTGTATAAACCGGCTGAATCCCACCACTGACCATAACCATAAAAGCGTAAAGCTCCGACCAACTGAGCTGGGATTAATAGCCAATACAAGCCTAGTTAATTGCTTTTACATTCGCCACTCACTCATTTCTTTCGTCGCTTTTCAACTTGCATGCTATTTCAACAAACGCAATTTGTTGTTGAAGATTGGTAAATAGTTGCGAAACTTCCATCTCAAGAGGAATATATTGCGTGCCAAGCTTCAATATTTCAAGGTCTGCAAAGTATTTCAAAAAATGTTCAAAGATTTTTCAACTAGGGTTACTACCATTACCAGTTAATCGGTAGAAAATCAAGTTATTTTTTTTAATAGCTTTACTAACTATTTCATGCCTAAAGGCATTTATTAGGTACAAGGTCTTAATCAATTATTAGGCCCTATTCTTGATTTGCATGTCTATAGTTTGAACTTTGGTGTGTTTCATTGAAAAATCAATTCCAGAAAAAATTAGAAATATCTGACATAACCAATATAATCCCGAAAAACCTGCTGTCAGACGTTACTCTTGCCTTCAGAAGTTGAATCTACAGTATATTTACACATTTTAGAGCTTCAGTATAGTTAGAAACTAGAAAGCGTAAACAATTACCACAACTAGTGCGCCTGTGTTTGCACAGTTAAAAGTACTATATTATTATTGAGATTATGGGACTCCGTGATGCTCGTACCTTCATTGTAGCTTTGACCAAATCCAAGATCTGACATCGTTGATGTTTTTACCCAAATATCTTGCTTTGGAGTAATAACATCATTCACTTCTGCAATTAAATCAGATTCTCCAAGCATCTCTGCTTTCAAGCTGCAGATTGCAGACTTGAAATTTGAAAACTGCCCAGCCAGAATCAATTGAATAAGATCGTTTTTCTTGCCAACATATTGAAAGGGAGAAGGTATATACAAATCTGTAACGTTCCCTTGACATCCTAAGCAAAAACAAAAATCTTTAAAAAAATTTAAACCAAGTTAAGATTAAATACATTAACTTCGTGAAAAAATTATTTTCACATGTTGCAATGATGCAAACGAGTCTAGCTGTATCGAGAGTTAAATCAAATTTGGAAACGAAAATTATATTCAAGAAACCGAAGAAAACATTTGAAAAAATGATAATTGACAAACTCGATTTTTGTTGCTGCATTTGTATTATCAAAACGTTCAATTGCAAAAATTAATGTAGATTTTACTGTATCAGTCCATCAGTTTCTTGCAAAAGATATACCAGAACTTTCCTGTTTAAATAGTAAAATAATACTCTTGCTCTGCCAGCACGCAGTAACAGTAAGACTTCTCAAGTCACACTAAAATCGTTTGAACACATTTCTTTAGTTCCTAAACGAGGAAAAATAATCAAGCCACAGTAATTCTTGTAACTGGACGTTTCGTCAACGTAATTTCAGCTGTCATCATCAACAGTAAATGCAAGGCAGTATCAATTTTTCTATTCGCTTTGAATTTTTTGCGTTTCATGCAAACAAACCTGCATTAAATTCTGGGTCGGAAGGATGAAGACAAATGCCGCAAATATCTGATATGAATCCGCTGTTAGGGATCCCGTCGCATCCGGAACAAGAAGATCCGTTTCCACCACACACCCCGCAAGCATCTACTTCCGTAATTTCTTCTGTTTGATTCTCTTTCACACAAACTCCACAACTAAAATATTTTAAAAATATATTACAATTTTTATCAAAATAACGTAATAGTTGGTTGCATAATCAAGTACAATGCTTTGTGTTTCCAAGATCAGACACATTCAAGTCAAGTTCTCGATTAAGCTAACTCAGCGTTTCTCAACCCTTTTCTTGCGCGCCATGAAATCGTTCCAATACACTATCTGGAAGAATAGCTGCAACCGAACTAAACTGAGCACAAGTGAGCATAAAAAAAAAAAAGAATACTGTATAGCACAAAAAGGTTTTTCGCTTCAGCAAAATTTCGAAATCGTGGCTAACATTGCTCAACCACCAAATGCCTACTGGAAAACTCTGCATCCAAACGGCTTTCGCATTTTTCTTTTATACACGCTAGAGTAAAAAATTCCATCTCACACGTATATAACTTGGAAAAGGAATTATAATTTTCAAGACCTCTACATACAAAATTGGGTATTCGTTTACAAACAATCTAGTCAAAATCAATAACGTTTGCTATAAAATTACTAATAACTTGCACTGCCCTATTTACAGCATATTTTGCGAAAAAAATTTTTAAGATTGTTTGATGAATTTCTCTCCATTCAAGACGAAATAGACAATAAAGCCAAACAAATTTTTTGCGCTTTCTCATTTTGTCGGATGGGAAGGCAGTCAGTCGAGTCCTTACCACACGAGTTCATTCCTGTGCTAGGACAAGATGAATAAACAGACAAGGGAGACGTCGCAGGTCACGTATTCCTCAAGCAAAATCTATCGTTTTGGCGTGAAGGGTTTTGGAACTGGAACCACGGTTGTCAATGAAACAGTATAATTTGGGGTTGAGCTGACATTGCGCGGGGCACATTAATCTTTTTTTGTGCTTTGGTTTTGTATTTTATTGTGTTTGCGATTACACCATACTGAAGAGCATCAATTAATTGCGAAACGCGTCTGTCGTTATCGCCATAACACCATGTTGAGTAAATATATGTTTTCGATCGACGTGTGCTAGGTAATCTGGAAGTCACAATTTAATAGCCCCTCCACGTTTCAATAAAGCAAAAGAATTGTCCTGATATTAACACTTGTCACCAACAACCAAACCAATCTTAAATGATGTGCAGACACTTTTGTTTTAAATCTCAGACCCAAGAAATTACAATGTTTCGAGATTTTGAGAACACAAAAATTAAAAAATTAATGCTTAACTAAATATGTACCGCACAGCGGCCCTTTTGTGTCAGCGACCTACCGATAAATTCATGGTGACCCACATTTGGGTCGCGACCCATGGATTGAGAAGCGTTGAGCTAACTGATTAAAATCTTTATTCTGATACCTTCTCTATCAACAGAAAGTGACGCGGGAGCTGAAACCAGTATAGACGTTAAACTATAAAGAAGCCAAATTATAAAGAAGATAAAGACTAAAGAGTGTCATATTACAAAGCAAACAAACTGTGGTCTGATGACCATTCGCTTAGTGGCAACATGACAGTTATCTGACGTACTAGTTTATTTTTGCTTCACCATAACATTTTCCAGCGCAGTCAATTTCAGGCTCTATCCACCGAGATCTGGAACAAAAAATGTTACTCAATGATTTTTACCCCTTTTTGTGTTTTTTAATTTCTGCTGGTCAATAGCTTTATTCTTAATTATGGCGTGTGACGAGATAAGATGATACAGACTAAGCATAAGGCAACTATTTTTTTGAAATGAGGTATGATCTTTCAAAGCCTCTTACTGGAAAAGTATCTATTTATGCTTTTTGATATCTAACATAAGAGACTAGCATTGCGAACAATATCATATCATCTGTTTGTGGATTTAATGCAAGCAACACCAGAGCAATGAAATTTGCTTTTGGAAAACATTAATATATTGATTTTTTTTGCTTCCAAAGGATACCAGGTTGTCTGATGCTAAGCAGTTACTGCTAACTACCGCTTCATGATTTTTAAAACAGGCAATTTTCTTTTCAGTAATCTAGTAATCGTGTACCATAATAAAAGTTGCGCTCTCATTTACTAACTTTTTTTGGCACAATCCACATTCATCTTTAATATTTTCACCAAAGCAAGAACCACCGCAATCAACATCAGCATTAGGCTCTTTCAAAGTATTTCCACCAGAGCAAACGCCACATTTATCTAACTTAGCAGCTGAAAAATAGAAACAAAATACAGTATTTTGTTCTTTATCTTTTAAAATGTGTTAAGAGACATCAACTGGGGCGACTAGAATGAACAATTGAGCATGGACCTAATCAATTTGGTCCTATATTGGATTTTACTGAAAGAGGGGAGGATCTAGCCATTTTGGGGGGAGCGGGTCTAGGAATCACAAAATACTCATCTTGCAGTTTTATAGACAAAAAGTATCAAGTACTAATGCATTAATACGAATAACCAAAAAGTTGTAGGAACCCATTCGGTCCTTCCACTGCATCCGCAAATGAAACTTGATGCTATTTTCTAGTGTTAAATACGAAACGGCTTTAAGCAATTCAAACTTTGTACTAACTTCCATTTTTGTCGTTGTTGCAATCAAAGCACTCATCTTTACCACCACATACACCACAATCATCGAAACGGATTTCTGGCCAAGTTGATTTGAGTCCATCGCATCCAAAACGTTCAACAATAACATAAGCAAATTTTTCACTCAAAATATTATGAGCTTTTTGCGAAAAGTGTCGACAACTGGCGTTCTAAAACGTTTTAAAAAAGGTAAAATCAGACTTGTTTCTAGTGGTAGTTAAGGAAGTCGGCATCTGAAAATTAGATGGCTAAAGCTACTTCAGATTTTTTATATTGCATCTACATTAACCGTTTCACTACTAAGGTATTTTTGTCCTCTGATCCCTAACGTGGGTCAGATTATGACCTGTCTTTGAAAGCAAATATCTACTAAACTACTTGTCTTAGAAGGGTCAAACACGCAGGAACATATGCAGAATTTCATGCTTTTGCATATTACACCTTGCATTGTATTTTAGACATTTATTTACAAAGGATAGTAGGCAATAAATGAGGTATGGTAAAAAATGTCTGAAAACACATGAAAGATAATAAAGATAGAAAAAAGAGGAATTATGAGCGCATAATCAAACACGCGCGTCGCCGACGTCGCTCCCGAGGAATGTTGCGTAATGACACATATAGCACGAGGCTATACTTCTAAAATCTGAACTAATGAGCTGTGAAAAGCAATTTTCTTTGAACAGAACTACTATACCGCAGAAACGTCAAACATTCTTCAAAGGCGAAAGCAATAGTGGTAGTGACACGCATTTTCACGTAATATTATTTTGTTGTCTTGACTTATTGTGTTCTACTGATTTTTTACTGTCAACCTTGTAATGTAATGATGGTCAATTGGTTTTAGATGTATAAAATCAATATGCAATAGAGATAAGCAATTAATGTCGCTTTGTGTAAATTGAAACTATACTATCAAATGAACCAAAACCGTTTTCTGAATGATTTTTGAATGCAGTGGAGAATGTTAATAATCGTTTAGAAAACGTCAGCAGCAGCTCTGGCTATATAGCGCTATTCGTGCACAACTCAGGTGATTGACTAAATTGGGCGTCTGCTTTTGAGCTTTTAGACTTGGGTGCGATTTCACGTCCCGTAAAACCAAACTAAAAGATTTTGTGACTTTACAGCATCCCTTGAAGGACAGTGTGGAGAAGTTCACTTGCCGTACCCTATGCTACACCAGTAATTGTACTGCATAGATGCGTTTCCGATCGCAAATAAACCCCTTGGCCTTTATACTAGAGTAATACTTTTGCAACTTGAGAGTATAGTATATTTCGATAAAAAAATAAACGGCGGCAAACTAAGCTGAAATGAAATGATGAGATACGTATTTTTATTATGACTTGTCGAAGTTGTCGATCACGCTCCATTAACTACATATAGTTTTATAGTAGCTGTTCTAGTCGCTTGCTTGTTTCCACGAAACGCTGTTGAGTTTTGTAGTAAAATCATTTTTTATATTCTCCGTTTATAGTTTATTCCGTATTTTTTAATTTTCAAAAATTTTCTTTTTCTTTCTACATTATTAATATTACCGGTAGTAAACAAAATAATTGAACTGATACTAGTTAATTCAAAAAAGCACCAATCAAATACAGAAAACGAAAGAAGCCAACAGATTGAGTATATACAGAAATTAGCGTAACAACTTGCCGAATGGTGGCAACTACAAGAGAGTGTCAAAGTAGTGAGGGTTAGGCTAATAAGGCTATTATGCAATCATTAATCAGTCGCTATAATCAGGCAGCCATTATCAACAACACTTCATTAAAAGGCGACATTTAGCATAATCAAACTATTGGCACTTATCGCAAAACCGAAAAGAATGCCTCTGGCATACGGCCACACCACATCTTTGACATTGACTCAGGACTTTGCCCACAGAATCTCTTTTGGACCCTCGCCTTGCCGATAAGGAAGATGTGCATACGCTACAGCGCCGTGGTTTCGAAGACTGGGACGGAAAAGCCGCAAGTGACGAGGAGTCGAAGCCGTCTTTTGGCTCATCAAGCACGTTTTTTATTTTTTAAATCACTGCATTAGAAAGTCCAAGGCGAGAGCGCATTTCGACAAAGGGTCGGACCAGCTGCAAGACAAGAGATATTCCGTGCTCAAATGCATCTTGCTTCCGAGGGTCCTTCCCTTTATTGAGTGCTAGTACTGCTGCAGAGTTAACTCTGCAGGTATCCAACAAATATGCATGGGTCCCACTCGGCATAAAATCATAAAAAAGCATAAAATTTCACCCTGTCATAAAAAATCATAAAGTTTTCATAAAAATTGACTGCTGTCATAAAATTTGAGAACGTTTTGGGTAAGTAAGTTTTTTGATCTTATTTATAGCCTACTGTAGCATTAATCAATTTCACAAGATTATGCTATTTGCCTTCTGGTGCTTTTTTTCTTGTTGTTGTATACTTGAAAAGACACACCATCAGGCTATATTAATTTGATTCGTGTCCAGCAGTGTCCAGTTTCATTAATTACCCAGCCTTAACGTGTTGTGCCCTTGGCTTTGGGGAAAGCCGGCAAAGTACAATACCTAGATTACTTTCTTGTTCCTTTGGAGCTGCCGTGTCGACGAGTTAGAGTAGATGAAAATTTTGGAAAAAAAAGTTGCTGCAAAAATAAAAGACTAGTGCTGTAGCCTACAGCTTCACTTGTTAGTTTATGCTAATGATAGCCTATCTTAACTAATACCAGTATTCTATAGGCTACTACTTTATGATCAGCTATATTTACATTAAATATTAGTGAACTTATTTCTAGTGTTTTGCCGGTCAGGGTAACAACTAACAAGCCACATACCCTGCAAGCTGCTGTAGAACTTGAATGCTTTTTACTTTACTTTAGTGTCTTTTATTTCCGCACCGTCAATACAAAAACGAATTAACATAATACGAGGGAGGGATTAAGTGGTAGGCCTACTGCTTGGGGTGGCCAGCAAACTGGCTGTGCAGTTGCAAATAAATCGATGCATTACCCAATACTTTACAGTTACACTATTGCTTTCATGTTTTGCAGATTGTCAGTAATTTAGGTGCTTTAATTATTACTTGTAGTGAAGGCTATCAAATGGGAAAAACAAGTTTTCGGGTTGCTTGGATGGAAGGGCGGACTTGGTTGGCACCTATGAGAAACGATGTACATCGTGCTTATTGCAAGATATGTTTAAAGAGTTTTAAAATTGACGGAAGTGGTCTCAGCCAAGTCAAGTCTCATGAGAAATCACATAAACCTGGTTCAGTCGATCAATTTTCTTCGCAAAGAATGCTTGTTGTTGGAAGTTCTTCTAGTGAGCTAGCAATGACGCCCAGAAGGCCATTAATTTTGTCACCAGAGGACCAGATTCTTAATGCTGAGATCCTACAATGTCTTCACTTCGCAGAGTGCAACTATTCGTTTGCAAGTGGAAAATCGGATGGTAAAAGATTCAGACTTATGTTTCCTGATTCTGAAATAGCTAAAAAGTATGAGCAGGGAGATACCAAGATTAAGTACAATATTCAATTTGGTATTGCACCCTATCTAAAAGAAAAACTTATTTACGATGTAGAGAATAAACCATTTACATTCAAATTCGATGAAACGACAACAAGACAAGTGAAAAAAACAATATGATGGGTATTTGCGGTATGTGTCACCTACCTTCAAGCAAGTGACCAACCTATATTGTGGTTCCCTATTTGTTGGCCATTGCGGGAGCGAACAGTTGCTAGAACATTTTCAATATTTTGTTAAAGATCTATCATTGGACTGCAAATTGTTACTTCATGTTGGCATGGATGGACCAAATGTTAACAAGAGCTTTCATCAAAAGCTGGTACATCATCTGAAAGAGGATGTTGATACAACAGTGCTTGATTTGGGAACATGTTCTTTGCATCCTGTACACACTGCGTTTCGAAAAGGAGTATTAGAATTGACCTACGATATTGATGGTTTTTTAGAAGACCTCTACTTCTTCTTCAAATATTCTAGTGCAAGAAGGAAGGACTTCTTAGCTATCCAGGATTTAACAAATGTTACTGCTCAGTTTTTAAAACAACCTGCAGAAACTAGATGGATTGCAATTAAATATGTGGCTGTTCGTGTGTTGGATCAATATCCGAACATCAAGGAATATTTTCTTAAATTTCTTCCCAAAGAAAAAAATTTCAGAAGCATTGTTGAAAAAACTGACAGGTATAAACGCATTTGCAAGTATTTAAATGATCCATTGGTTGAAGCAGCCTTGTCTTTTTGCGGTTACATTGCAAATGATTTTGAAGAATTTTTAAAACCTTTTCAGAGCAACGAACCAAAAATTCATTTGATGTACCCTGCTATGTGTCAGCTTGTTGCGAACATAATGCACAAATTTGTAAGCAGGAAGGTTCTTTCTGGTGATGCTGCTAAAAATATTGCAATTGATGTGGAAAAAGCTGAAAACTTGAAACCTGTGAAGTTAATTGACGTTGGTACCAAAGGAAAGCAATTGTTATCAGATCCTACTTTTTCCAAAGCAGACCAAACGAAATTCAGAAATGGCTGCATGAATTTTTACAAAAAATCTACGAAGTACCTCGTTGATCATTTGCCCTTAAATAGACCCATACTGCAATATGCTCAGTATCTTCATCCAGAAAAACGAAATGCACATGGTGCTACTAATGCCATCTCGAACTTGGCTTTTAAAGTGGCAAGTGTGATGAAAGGACGCCACTCTTCTGTTTTTGATTTGCCTTCATCAACAACAGTGGATGAGGTTTGCGACAAAGTTAGGGATCAGTGGTTGAGGTACCAATATGAGGAGGTGAAGGATGATTGGTGCAAAAGAGATACCAATGATGTGCCAACAACATCAAAGGTTTCACTAGCTTCTTATTGGCAAGATGCCATGGAAAGATGTGGTCTGGTGGAAGGTGGGAATGAGAATTTTGAGTCATGTTACAAACGAATTGACCATTATTGGAGAAAAATTGGTGAATTGGTTGACGAAGATGGAGTTAAAAAATACACACAACTTGCTAATTTAGCTCTTACGGTTTGTTCACTAAGCCACGGAAATGCTGCCCCAGAACGAGGTTTTTCCGTCAATAAAGCTTTACTTGAAAGTCATGGCTACACTATTCAGGAAGACACAATTGTGTCGTTACGAATTGTGAAAAACTGGATAAATGTGTTTGGGGGCACTTTAAAGTTTCCAATTACAAAAGAACTTCGGCAGCGGGTGAAAGGAGCTCGAGCCAAATACATGACGTATTTAGAAGAAAAAAAAATATTAGAAGAACAAGAGAGAAGGAAACGTCAAGAAGAAGCAGATAATGCACAGCACCAGGCAGAAAAGCAGTCACATGTAGACAAGCTAAACGATGATATTGAAAGGTGTGAAATTGGGTTGAAGACAGCTGAAGAAATAATTGACCAAGGAAATGCCAAGCTACAAGATGCTCTATCCAGCAAAGTCTTGAATAAAAATGACCTCGTGTCTGCTCAGACAAAAATTAGCATCGGCTTAGACAGAAAACGTCAGTGTGATAAAGAGTTAGCTGCTCTTAAACTGAAGAAAGCGAAATTGATTAAGTAATTTTAGTTGTAGATGCAGTAGTTTCAGTTGCTTCTGTAGTTTTAGTAGTTATAGTTGTAAAAGTTTGTAGCCTATATACGGCAGTGGTCGTCAAACTTTTTTCTCGTGGCGTGCCTTTTTAATTTTCCAAAAAAATTTTGCGTACCGGTACCTCTCAAATAGCAACGTGTAAAGGGAGGGTGCAGCCTAGTCAAATTTAAATCAAAAAATAGCACAATTTTTCTGAGCCCATGACAAAAAAAATTCTTGTAGAAGATCGCCTAGTTCCAGAAATATTCGAAATAATTTCACTAGCCTAAAAACCTATTGCATTTTCTGCCTTCACAGCTTCAATATCAGCAGTATGAGCTGAAGTTAAATTTAGTTAATGCCGAAAGCTGCCTGTCAGAATTGATCTTTGCTGTATATCTTTTGTTGATTATATACGCTTGACTACACCTTACACTCTGTTGAAGAGCACTGATATGGAATGTTTTTCTTTTTAGTGTTCTACATTTCGTTATTTTTGTGTTTTTTTTTTTGTATTCACATGCAAAAGCAACTTTTTGCAATGTTTATATTTTCTTCGGGGGAGCAGAGCTTTCTGAAAGCAATACATATTGATTTTACTGCATTGCACTGTGATGGCCCATGCAAAAGCAACTTTTGCAGCCCACTGTTTTTTTGTTAATGGGGGCTTTTGAAAGCAAAAAGTATATTACTCTATTGTACTGCGATCGCACAGTTCAAAGCAGCTTTATGTAGTCTACTGTTTTTTGTTTTTGGAGGCTTTGTGAAAGCAATAGGCCTAAGTATTTATAAGTTTATTACTGTATTGTAGAGTGATTGCACATGCAAAAGCAGCTTTTTGCAGTCCGCTGTTTGATTTTGGATTTTTTTGTCAGAGCAATAAGTATTCTTCTTCAAAAGTTACATCGTACAAGACTGCGCCATAATCTGCGTGAGCCTCTATTGCTAGTCAGACTGGGCCACCAGGCCCACCACGATGGGTAGACTGCATGGTCCATCCGCATGTCTTCCACTTAAAAGTGGACGAATCCCGCTAAGTGTCTTTCCCAAGGACACAAGAAATCTTGCTGGTTTATTCTCCACACTGCCCTTTTCATGTTGAACGGCAAGCAAGAAAGTTTTGAATACCAATTTTCAAGTCATTGGTTTGACCCGACTCGGAATCGAATCGAACCACGAGTCTGCTGTTCCATAAGCAGACACTCTATCCACTTGGCCATCTGGACGGTTCGATAAGTACTGGTATTGGTATTACTGTATTGTACTGTAATGGCACGCGCAAAAATGCTTTTTGATCCCTGGTTTTGTGTTTTGGAGGATTTGTGAAGCAATACGTATTGATATAACCGAGATTAACTTGTTTGATATAAGCTGTGTGTATATTGTATGTTGTGATTGATATTGTGAAATGTTGACATTGTACTGTTGCGATACAGCGAAGTGAAATGTTTGGATACCTGTGATGCTGAATTTGCAAAGTTTTCGAACGGTGTAGCGTTTTAGCATTGTCAATCCATTTTTCACTGAGCATAAAAAAGCCATAAAATTAAGCAAAATGTCATAAAAAAAGCATAAAATATAGGCTCGTTGGAGCATAAAATCATAATAAAATTGAACCACTCTAGCGTGGGACCCCTGAATATGCAAAACCAGCCATTGTCCAACGACGAGACTTAGTTTTGCAGCTGTAAACCATCATACGCTGGTTCACTATGTCGGTCCCGCCTTTCGTGAAATCATATAGCTTATACATTGCTGGTTTTGACTTCGGGTCGTCTTTGGTGGTTCCTAAATTAGGTTGCACCGTGGAAAGGAGCAAAACGTTTCTTTTCCCAGAGCTTTTGGTATTAACTACATACGAATTTAGTATCAGTTTGCCAGTTTCATTCCAAAAGACTTCATAAGAATTTGGATTCCTTTGGCCAATCGATTTAATTTCTTTTGGAATACCTCTACGGTTTGACATAAAGGTTCCGACAGTTGTGATGTTTTGACCAGGAGCCATTCAGCCAGGGGTATTGAGGTATATAAACGATCGTATGTAATATTCCGTTCAGATAGAGTAGCATAACTTTGCAACTTTTCAACAAGCCATTTCACAGTATTTTCTGTGCCTCTAATGTAATACGCGCATTTGTCCGGTTCTTCCGCTTTCCTTGGCCTACCGGCGTAAGCATAAGCTGTAAAAGTGTACGGGTAGCGACATGCATTTATTGATTTAAATAAAATTCCATATTTGGCAGGTTTGTTGGGGTTGAACTGTTTTATTCCTATTTCCACGCGCATGGGTTATAATGTTTCATCCAATGACAAATATTCATCCGGTATGATGCACCTGCTGCAATTGTGATTAAAATGTTCAAAAATTTCCCGAAATGCGGCAAATCTGTCATATAGCCACCGTTCTGGTCTTGATATGATGTTGTCAAAAGTAATATGAGTGTACAAAAATGCGAATCGGTTTTTACTCATGGTAGCGCCAAAGATGTCATTTCCGGTCAAATTGTTGAACAACACATTGATTTTATGATTTGCTAAACCTAGCAAGCCTCGTAAATACATCAACTCAGTAAATGCAAAAATTTCGGAAGACGAAACGTAGCCCATATATGAATAAAATCTGCTTGTGTTTTCTCCACGTGTAGCCGAAAAAATGTCGTTTCGTAGTTTCTCAATTTTCTTGTTTGTGTTCTCCACAATCATCGACACAATATTTGCTGTAAAAAACAGTTCCCAAGCTTTTCGTTCGTTTGTAACACTGCGATATTCAGTTCTTACTCCGGTGTTGCCTCTGACGAGATTTGCAGCACATTGTTGACCAACTGAGTTTGGGGGATTATTTGTCCACGTAATTTTTCTTCCACAATTCTTAGATTTAGCTGGCTCTAAAATTGTCACGTATTGTTTTGGTTCAACAGAAGCTGAAAATCTCATCAAATCATATTTATTTTCATCCAGTGCTTCGTCAAGGCTGTTAATGAGTTTTTTAGCTTTTCTTCGGCGTTACTGCGGTAACACTGCAGTGTTTTGCGCTACAATAGTAGAGTTAGCCGTGCTCTCTTCGATTTCTCTTTCGTCATTCGGTTGAATTTCTTTATTTGTTTGAATTTCTTCGATTATTTGAATTCCCTTATATGTTTGAATTCCCTCAATTGTTGTAATTTCCTCATTTGCACAAAAATCAAGGGAGGCTTCGGCAAGATTTTCATTAGATGTTTGGGGTTCGTCATTGCAAATAATCAAAGGTCCAGTAGTTGAAGGTGCAATCTGATCATCGTCATCGACTTCCGACTTAGAGTCACTGGACAATACTTCAGCCAAATCATCTTCATCAGATAAATCGTTTTCAAAAACTATCTTTTCCAGAACTTCTTCACTATTAGGTCTAAACTGGCGTTCAGTATTCTCCATTTCGTAATAACTTATTATAGCGGATACAATGAGATATAATGAGCTTTTTAATTACTAGATCTGTGGAGGAAATATTTTAGTTTTAGGGATCACAATACCATAGCCCTACTACAACTCGTGGAGCATTTTTATGGCCTAAAATGAATTTACACCGAGCGATAGTTAGAGTCGTGAAATAATTTGATTAAATTAACTCGTATTATGGATATAGCGCTCACTTGAACTGAAGTCAGTACCACGAAGTCACAAATTTTTTCTTGGCATGGTGTTGTGACAAACTATAAACTACTCTAATACCGGTACCGCAGTACAGTAGACTATAAGTTATTTTAAATGCATTTGTTTATATTTTTGTTAAAACATAAAAGTTGAATTTGATAATAATTATACCGGTAGCCTATTTGTTATGGTCCGGGGTGACGAACCTTTTCGCAGTTGCGGATCGCTGTAAATTTCGGCGGTGCAAACGGTCCGCAAAAATTCATTTAGGTCATAGAACTGCTGCAGACGCGGATTCGGAAATAAATCAATTTTTGTGCCAGGCGGCATTGGGTTTTTTGCAGGTAGGAGGTCTGGGGGAACGATGCTAGTTCTCCAGAGAGTCTGGGGGAAAGTAGAGTTTTACTGTATTCTTACTGTACTAATCTTAGAGCCGGTTCGACGGAGATATGCATGAACCGATTTGCGGGCCGCACAAAATTCTCTCGCGGGCTGCAGGTTCGTCACCTCTATAGGCTCTATAATTATTAAATAGGCCTAGTAGGCCACGCTCTTAGCTAAAATGAACATCCAAAATTATGCTGCGTTTACCCATCATGGTTGTCACAATCAAATGCATTTTGCGTCGCAAACCAGGTTTCACGACACGACAATAGGAATGTTATGTTATGCACACGTTTGAAGATAAACAACTCAAAAGTTATTTTCTGATGGTAAATTCTAATTTATCTGTCGCTCGTAAATTCTAACTTATTTCTGTTCGAACTCAGCTGGCTATGTCTCTGATTCACACTAAAGATAGAACTACTCAATTATAACATTTTTCTTGCTTCTGAAAAAAATTACGCAATTCTGTGCTATACCCTTTACGTTCTTGTCGAACTGGGTAAAGACGCTTTCTCATAAGCAATTAGTCCATTCGGATCACATCTCAGACTTCTGGATTGATCTCATTGGGATGTAATTTAGTTTACGTAAGAAAACTTGTCACAAAAACAAAAGATTTGGAGGTGTGAAGTGATGCAGTGCGCTTTGAGTCGTGAAGTAAAACTGCAACTTTTAATTACCAGTACGAAATCTCTACACTTGTCATCGTTCTTTTGTCTTCTTCCTCTCACATTTACTCATTCGTTTGAACTTAATTAACAAACAAATTAATGGAGTGGAGTTGATTATCTTTTGAATTTGAAATCTATTAATTTTTTTAAATTCAAAAGATCTATTATCTTTTGATTATTTTATCATTTGAATTTATTACGCGAAGTATATCTTTACAAGGTTATTTGAAATTCGCTTTTGGAACATTGTGGTATCGTGTGCTTTGAAACTATCAAGATGGCAGTAAAGTTGATGCCAGGCGATATGCATCACAGTAATATTATATCTACAGAAAATAAACGTCAAAAAGACTTTTTTCCAGACGTCTAAAGCTAGTATGCCTCCCTGCAAGTAATATGAGAATGCTCAAAATGATGTTGTTATCTCAGAACTTTGTGAATATTCTGTTGTTTTTTTTAATCCAGTGCATGATAACGACCTTTACGAAGTTAAAACATTAACATGGTCATGCGATTACTGCAAGTTAAAAAAGACACACACCATGGTATAATAGTGTCGTTGGAAAGACTATCATTTTGCTCTTTTTATTGCGGGATATAGGTAAACGTAAATCGTAACATTATTTTTTAAATGGCTATATACAGTAGATTGCAATTACGAACCTCACGTTTTCGAAAGAAATGTGTGCAGTATAGTGTAGTATAACAATAGCCTAATTAATTATTCTACCTTTGCAATGCCATGATGCTATTTAGGCATACCGATTTTGTGATTTTTTTTCTTTCGAGATCATAACGCTATGCAAGAACAACAACTAAAAACAAATTAGAAAAATTCACCTACTGTAAACAGTACTAAAATTTTTGGATTGTCCAAACTAATCAGGTTTTATTAGCTGTTTGTAGACCGCATCGCAGGATATAATTCGTTATGAGTCACAAAATTTTTGTAACATTCTGAAGTGATAGCAATTTGGAGATAAAAGCAAGCCGAATACCGCAGACCAAGACTTCGGAGTTCGGAAAGCGCCTTGCAGAGTTTCCTTCAACATAAGAGCTTGTTTGCCCAACGAATTTAATTTGTGTGATTGTTTCGTAATCCCTCTGCGCGACGCAGCAATGTTTTCGATTACGTCGCACCTACAAAGTTGTTTTGCCACTCTCTCCGACGGAGCGCATAGATTTTAACTATCTTTATTATCTTACAGCGAATGCGAAGAGATGGAAATGGATTTTTTCCAACTAGGGTTCATATACTTATTAATAACTTCAATAGTTTTAACCTCACCACTACGATTTTTTGACACAATCAGCATAGATAAATTTTAGGAAAAGTCAGAAAATTTCAAGTTCCTATGTTGTTTGGCTTCAGAGCTATGAGCTTGTGAATAGTAGGCGGGTCAGATTCCGCCCCTCTTGGGTGTGATAGGGTTAAAAGACATGTGAAGAGTATCCACATTAGCAGGCTGTGGTCACGCATATAGCAAAACACAACAGACTTTGAAAAACTTTTTTTGCTGATGCATTTGCTTCCCGACACAACAGCTGATTTCACATATTGTAACACGACAGCGAAGTCAGAAAAAAACAGGATCATACTTTAAATAACTACGGAGCAAAGATTTCTTTCTCGTTTGAACTAGACGAAGTTTCAATTAAAAGAAGGGCAAAAATGTATCTCAATACACAGAGATGGGTATTTATCGAGAAAATTTATCGGCGATAATTTATCACCGATTATCGTTATCGCTTAAAATGGTTTTGATTTATCGATTACCGATATCGCTTTTGTAATATATTTTGTCATCGCCGATAGATTATCGCGATAAACGATTCTTTGTGCACACAGCGTTTAAAATTAGTGAGTTGTTTATACCTGTTCACATTGCATATCAAAGTCGAGCGCCAAAAATCCATCTTCGTTATAGACATTGACGTAGGCAGTAGCTGGTAAATCATCATCATTTTCACTCAGTTTCTCAGCATCAAATAATTTGATGAGAAATGAGACTCTTCCAGGTTTCCAAAATGTATCGAAATTTTCTGGTTTGAAACGAATCACACATACCGGGGACAAGAAAGCTAAAAAAGCATAAACCAATTCAAACAAATTTTGAAAGTTTAAAAGAGGTCCAACTAAACACCGCAAAGGAGCGAAAAAGGACGACGAAGGACTTACTAAACACCGCAAAATACGACAGAAGACGTAAAACCCCCCAGCCTAACCCTAATTTAACCCTAACCTAACCCTAATTTAAAGTCCGTTGTCGCTCTTTGTTATAGTATGATACCAAGTTCTTTGTCGCTCTTTGCGGTGTTTAGTAGATCAATTTGAAGTCCTTTGTCGTACTTTGCGGTGTTAGTAAGGCCTTTGTCGCTCCTTTGCGGTGTTTCAGTCCTTTGCGGTGTTTAGTAGGACCGGTTAAAAAGCAATTTTTCAGAAAAAGCACATTTAATATCGTTTGTTTCTTTTTGATCGTATTTTTATAACATCGTAGTAAGTCACGTAACAACAGTGATAACAAAAAGCATCAGTTTAAAAGTTTAATGTTTTTGCGACGTTTCTTCGGAGCTGTGTTGCGCAGACGCTAAGCCGGGGAGCTGGGCTCCGCCACTCGTTCAACGCTTCTGCGTAATACCGCGAGTGTAATGAAGATTTGATTTTTTGATTTTTAATTCAATAACTGTAGCCTACTTATTGCTGTAGTCATGTTGATGTCGCTGAATTTTTTCTCTTCTTTGCACCGGTATTGCAACTGCCCTGTAAAGTAATAAAACTTATGCTACTTAGCTGTACATACTGTATATTTCATTACAGATAATATTGCTTGATAAACAAAGTAGGTGAAATAATGATGTGTTCGCAGAGACGTATTTAGTGGTGGATGTGGATGACGATCGAAAAAGAAGACAAGAAAAACTTGAGGGGATGAAAAAAACTAGTCGATAAAGTAACTGTAGCCATCTCCTTTAGAAGAAGACATTCGGAATCATGAAACTTTGCTTTATCATGAACTCAAAGTCGGGGTCGACGGCATTTGGCCCAACATCCGATCCCCGGATCAAGTGTGAACAACTCTGAGGCCGAAGGTCAACTACCTCACCACCCCAGGTTGTTGCAGAGTCTAAATGAGATGCTAGCAATACTATTGCCAATTAGCCAACAATTAATCCATGTCAATCTCATCAAGTCAGTCGAATGTTTTCAATGGAAATTTACCGTAATTGTAAGCTGATACTTGGAGAATAGCAACTCCAAGTTTTTTCTCCGGCAACACTGCGTAGGAAAGATATTCAGCTAACTCCTTCACTTGGTATCCTTGATTGTCTTTAATGTCAAAAGTTACAGGAATAAGCGATGCTTGTTTTTTCAGGTGTTTAATGTCAATTTTGATCAAAGGAATGATCTAAAAAAATAATTAGGCCAACAATAGCAATAATATTTTATTGAAATTAAAATACTAAGTATTGAAATTATTGAAATACTGAGTATCAACAAGCTCAGCGGGAGTGAAATTTAAACCTACATCGATAGTGGCCAATCAAGTATCACTGCTGCATTGTCGGTACAAGTCTCGAAAAGAGACCAGGTCTTGGAGGAGCCTACCCCGCATTCAAAGTTTGACAGCTGGTTGCTTCTATAGTCTCGCACAATACTAATATATAGAAAATTAAGGGCATAAGCATTTATGGAATAAATAATATGTTTTACCCTGACACTGTATTTCGTCCAAACAGACCAGGGCTGATATTTAACAATCACATCGTAAATTTGGTTGAAGTTCTTGAATTTTGATCTGAACTGCAATGTTCCGCCAACTTGTACAAACTCTACTGTAGAAGGTCGTAAGATTCTTATGGTACGTGAAGCTGAACCGCTAGTAACACTATTTTCCTGAAAAAACAAAAACAGGAAAATCACTAGAAGCCACAGTCATGTGTGTAACTTAGCACCCCTCTCCGTTATGTTTTAGCTCGAAAAAATGAAACTTGAATAATGTTATTGAAGGAGGTAGGTTATAAATTTTCGAACGTAGCCACTTGAGGAGCGTTTTTTTTTTTTTTTTTTGAAGAACTTTCTTTAATTGGGTGAATTAGACCTCGCAAGAGTTGTAAACGAGTCGACTAATTCTGGTCGAAAACCGGCTTGAAGCCGCGAATTTGATTTGAAACTCTAAACAGACTAAGAAAATCCCAAAACATGAGTAAGTTGGCCAATTCTTGTTTCCTGAAATAGACTTTGGTGTTTGAGCAACCAAGCATAGGCTTGTTGCTCCGATAATGAGCAATAGAACCACTTCATGCACAAGCAAAGATTGGCTGGCGTTGAACAGTTCGTAACAGGACTAGGCACTAAAAATAAGTAAACGTTAATGAAGAAGCTCCAAGCTGGACTTGAATTAAACTCGAACTTGTATCTTAAGTTTAGACCTGAACTCGAGCTCAACCTAATTTACAACTCTGGATCTCACTGAGCAATGTTATACGCAAATTCAAAGCAAAGTCTACCTGATAAAAAATTTCAAAATTTTCGAACATTTCTTCATCCAAAATGACGTTTAGTTGTAACTTTTCCGATTCTAATTTCTTCAAATATTCTTGAACGGGTAAACTGTCGTTGCTTAACTGCAGCAATGCGTCTAAGCCTGCAAATTAAAGCAGTTAATAAAATCAATAATTCACAAACTAACTAAATCTGCTCTTCATTTGAAAAAATTGATGCGAACTTTGCAGACAGCAAAGCGATAAAGATTAGGCCAACCAAATCTGGGGTTAAAACTCCTTAGCACCACATTGCAGCGTTCTTGTAAACTTCACGATCATTCCTCTGCCTATTGGACTCCGCTGGGCAAAGGACGACGACGATTGAGTAATACATTAACACAGCATTAACTAAAGGCAGAGAAATGTAGGCTCTTCCTGCGGACCAGCCCGAATTCATTACAGATACGTTTGCATTCGTAACGTTTGCATCTTCTTCCTTTTTTCGTAACGCTTGCATAAAAGAAAAAATGCAAATTTCTATCTCACCATGTATTGGAAAAGTTAACGATCCTGTGAGCTCCACCGTAGGCACACGTATGACGTCATCATCAATTAATTGTACTGGTACTTCTTGACCAATAAAAAGCGAGTCTTTATCAACTGCTGTCAAGTCATCGTTGGTCTGAGATGGTGCTTCGGGCTTTTGTGGCAAAATTAAAAGCCCAACGGTGTAAACTGAAAAATAACACGTACCAATTTATTACATTAACTAAAAATATAGTGGCGGCCGGCGGGAACTTTGAGCTTCCATGATCCTTTCACTAGGTCAGCGAATGTAGGAGATGAATCTGATAGAATCTGCCGTCACATCATGCGTTCTTCTCCCAAAATGTTTGGAGGTAGGAAAAAATAACCATTTAAAAAAACCTCTGGAGCAAAAGTTCAAAATAGAAAAGCGTAGGTAAATTAATAAATAAAAATGAATAAAATAGAAACGAATAGAAAATGTGAGAGTTTACTGAAACAACTTACTGTTTCCCGTTTCTGACGCTAAAAATCGGATTTTGGCCAACCCTGCGTAATTCGAATTGGCGATATTCGGAACAAATCGAACCGTGTCATCTGGTTGTAGGATAGTTCCTGTAAATGAATACATCATCAATCATTTTTGAAAAAAATCTAGCAGTTTACAATCAGATCAACTTTTTGTTTTTTTGTTACGTTGTCATTACAAACCAACTTTTAAAAAATAATGGATGTGTTAAAGGTTATAGCCAAACGTACAAAGTGTTTTTTCCTTGTCTTACCATTATAAGTTTTTAAACTGTTTTGGAAAAATAAAGTATGTGTAACTCTGAAACAGTCAAACTTTATTGGGTTATTAACTTAAATTATCACCATATATGATTTCTTTATAAGTTTTGCATACTAAAATGATAGAATCTCTTTAGATTTACCCCTGAAGGCGCACTGCCAGCCTGGAGAACAAGCAGAAGATGAGTTGGACTGAAAATTCGCAGGATCTTCTGTAATGTCGTCTTCCAGTTTATTTTTTAACTGGCTGTTTTCTGAAAAGATGATAAAAATACATTGGTTCAACTCAGTTTGCAGGAAATTGTTGTCCAAAACAAATTTCGTGGTCCTTTTTTCCCAAAATAATAGTCTTACTATACAATATTTATCAACAAGATAAGATTGTCTCCCCACCCCTTGATTTAATGCGATAAAGTAGCTTCAATATGTTGCCTTTATCATCTTATGAACGTGAAGAGTGCTCACAAAATTTGCTTATTTAACTGTATTCTATCTATTCACACTTTGCTACACCAAGTATTCTTACTTCTATATTCCAGTCGTCCGACTTCTTTTTGGGGCAAATGTGTTATTGTAATTGGATATGCTACTTCTATTAACGAATTTAGCTCCAGGCCATTTTCATCGGACAATCCCGAAGAATTGATGTCGAATACGTCAAAAAATTCTGCATCTGAAATTAAAATATTAAGGATCAATTTTTTTCTCGAAAAAAAAACATCGAAAAATTTTACCTTGTTCATGTATAGTTTTGTTGAGTTCATTTAATTGGTCAGGAACCGTTCCATTCATTGAAAGTGAATCGTTTTTCGCCGGTATATCCAACGGCCTTGATTGATTGTTAGTAGCATTTACATGGGGTGGGCTGACAGTAAACTTAGGTAGATCGTTACAGGTGTGCATGATTTTTGTTAATGAGGCCAAGAATGAAAACTTGCCATCAGGATCTAAAACATACGAAATTAATCAGACGGTTCGTAGTATGTGCAGAAAAGAGAAATTGAGCTACAAGTAGAAAGCACATTTTGTAAAAGCAGATATTGATCTACAACATGATCTTTGTTAATGAGACCAAGAATGAAAACTTGCCATCAGAATCTAAAACATACGGAATTAATCAGACGGTTCGTAGTATGTGCAGGAATGAGAAATTGATCTACAAGTCAGAGCAAGCAATATCACAATTTTTTTTTAAGATATCACGCATAAGAGTTGAAACCTATTTCTCAATTCTCAATTTTAAAAACTGTTTTGATGTGACTTTGTAAAAGATTTCATGCACGCACACTTTATGTACGCACATATTTATGCTAGAATCCAAAAACGAACCATTCCTTTTGGCATATTTTATCAAATTCAATTCCTTTAGAAATAAGAAGCATTGCTCTTATAGCTTATTCTACAGTAAAACATAATTGAATAATAAAAATCCCTGTATAATACACAAATATGTGTTTTGTAAGGTTAGGAAATAAATAAACAAAAATTATTGGCAATGCTCGGTAGTTAAGCAACTCGCTTATCGGTCCGAGAGGTCCAGGGTTCGATTCCCGGGCCGGTCAAATCGCTAACAGTGTCGCTAACGTCTTGCTACCGCTGCGACATTGCTTCGGAGCCGTGTTGCCCAGGCGCTAAGCTGCGGAGATGGACCCCGTCACTTGTTGCCCGCTTCGGCGAAATACCACGAATATAATGAAAATTTGATTTGATTTTGGCAGTATAATACAAACTAAATTACCTGAGTTTTCACATCTAGAATCAAAAAACAAACCATCCTCAAAAACGTCTAGGTGCTTTGAAACATCTTTAACAAAAATGTCTTTGTTGTTTTGCATTGTTTCCATTGAATATTTCAAATCTAAAGCATGAAACAGAGTATAACATCACAAAAATTTAGATCTCCGATTACTAACTACTGATTACAGTAAAACTGTTTTCAGCATTAGGCCTTACACTTGATCCATCATAATCTTTCAAAATCCGGCAAAAATGCGACAGGAAACTAAAATGAGTAATAGGCCCTTGAAAATGAAAGAATTGCCCAAGCCCGAGTTTCACCGATTTTGAAAGCTAGTTAACATACTGTAATGGATCTATGGTTTTGTAAAAACTGCTCACCAGCAAGTTTGAAAAACTTAGGATTCTTCTTCAGACCAAAATCTCAATTACAATTACTTTTCTTACCTGGATGAAGAAAGTTGTAGTCAATCAAAGTCGAAAACCCTTCCAACAATCGCCAATTCTCATTCTGTTCAGTGCCAGATGAGTTGAACATCTCCGATAGTTTTCTAATTGAGTGTTGGATCACAGCATTATCGAATTTACCGCCACGATATTCACGTGACTGGTCACGTGAAGAATTCATGGTGGTACCATGTTCGTCTGGTTTTGCTTGGGTATTGGCATCAATGTTTTTAAATGATGATTCCACGCCGTTTTCTACTTCGCTTTTTTTTTCGTGAATTAATTCATGAATTAAGTGTTCAACAGATGTGTGCACATTTTGCATTACAGCTTGTCGAGCACAGTGCCTAGGACCAGCTTCAACAAACCGTTTCAGAATTTCTAACGTATTTGCACCAACCGTTTCTAACTCCATCACATCAATAAACAAAGCAAAAACGTCAAAACCGTTTGACCATATATTCTGCACACGATTTTCGTAAGTATCGGTTTTCTCCATGGGCTGTTCCATATCACGATCATCAATAAAAAGGTCGTTTTCAGAAGCTAGTAACCTCTCAGCAACATCTTTATACCAATCATAGACATCATTTAACGAAGAATAATATTCATCGGTATCAGCTTCTGAAGTTTCGTTGTTTTTTCCATCAAAATATTTGTTAAAAACTTCATCAACGTAAATACGAGCATTTGTGTTTTCATCACCTGGCCATGTTGGATGCCCCATAATTTCATCAAAGAAAAAACCAAATACCATCCCCATATTATTTTTTTCTTGCATGAGATGTAGCTGCTTTGTGAATAAAGAAACCCACTGGTTGCAAGGTTGTGCTTGATTAGGATGAAATTCTTGGTAACTGTTAGGAGTAAACATATTCAGGAAAGGCTCAAAAGCAGTGGGATCTTCTGTATCTTCTAATAAAGCAAAAGCGGATTCAAGCAAAGCATCAAAGTCTGGGTGATCGATGATGTTTTGGGGCTCACGTTGATCTACCACATCATCTGACAATGGTATATCACCTTCAATAACGTTGAAAAAGTTTCGACCCAATGGTTGTTGGGTTTCATCAAGAGTACCAACCCCGACATGATTCGGACTGGAGTTATCCAGTTTCTCTTCCACATTTTTAGGTTTGCTATTGGCTTTGTGTTGAGTTAAAAGGGTTGTGTTATCAGAATCATGAAAACACTTGGTGGTGTTAATGCATTTCACAAGCATCCGTAAGTGTGTGAGCGTGAACTCTGGAACTTGTTCAAGATCGTGTTGCAGCATTTCACTTTTATGCTGAAGCAACCAAATCAGAGGTTTCAAAAGATTTGGTGGTGGTTCTTGAGATACAAAAAACTCTTCTAAATTATCAAAACTTTTAAATGAGCTCATGTCTTCCAATTTCCTTCTCTCTAGCGTAGTTCCGAGATCCATATTTAAAATTGTCGCAATGGAATCATCTGCACTTGAATCGTTTAGATTTTCAAGCAGTGGTTTCAGATCAAATTCCAAAATAGTTTCATCAACTTCAAGGTTGTCCTTCCTTAATTCTGCAATGAGTTCTTGAATTAATGGGCTTTCTATAAAATCAACAAATCGCCAAGCATTTTCAAAACAAAAATTATTGTAGTCAAGATAAAGGAAGAAGAGATGAGAAGGAGATTGAGAAGAAGCGAGAGAAAGAGGAGGAGGAAAGCGTACGGCATCTTTCAGTACGTTTGTGATTCCTTTCCATCGATTGATGATCCGCTGAAACGGATTTTTTTTCACAAGATCTGATATTTCTGTTTTGTTGTTGTTGCTCAAGAATGAAGCCAAGAAAACGGATTTCAAAAATCCATGTCCAATGATTGAAGCATGATAAGGATCTAATGTATCTGGCACCCAATTAGATCCTTCAAAATCAAGGTTTGATCTAAAAACAATATGAGGTAAAGACATGAAGCGGACACTTCAAGCAATAATCGAAACGTTAGTTTGCTTTATGGGGCTTTTTAGCAACTCAGTATTGTGGCACCAACAGAACTACTAAAGCACTTCCGTTGTATCTCCACATCTCTACACTGTTCCTGGAAGCTAAACGCTAAGCTGGGAGGCTATAGACATCATTTGGCGATAGATTGGTGCAATGCTAACAAACTACAAATAAACCCAAAAAATTTAATGTCCTACTTATCCCCTCAAAACTGAACTCGCCCCCTTAAATCTGGAGATATATCATGACAACTCCTTAATAGCTTGCCAAAAATCATGTAAATATCTCGGTATTAACTAGGACTCGAAACTTCTATTTAAAAATCATATCAAACAAATTGAAGTCAAGGTGGCTAAAGGTGTTGGTATCTTAAGCAAGCTCCGTTTTCTGTTTCCCAAATCCACTCTTAGCCTTCTATATTATGCCCTTGTTCATCCGCATTTAGTATATGCTCTTCCCCTCTGGGGTTTCACCTATCAAAAATATACTCAAAAACTCCTTCAATATAAGGCCATACGGGTTATATGCAATAGCAACCGTATTTCTTCTATTACACCTCTCTATTTCGAATTTGGCTTTTTAAAAATTAATGAACTTTTTAAATTTGAAATTGGTAAACTAATTCACCAACACTCCCATAACCTCCTTCCTCCTAGCATATCCTCCCTATACGCTGATCTCTCCACAATCCACAGTAGACAAACAAGATCCCAAACCCAAAAAAAATCTTTATTTACCTAAATTTTTAACTCAACGTTGTCAAAGGTTATAAAGTTTCAGGGCACTAAATTCTGGAATTCGTTTTCCCCTAAATTTAAAATCCTTTCGTTTAGAAAATTTAAAACTAAATGCAAAAATCAACTTACAGCTACTTATCACGTAGATAACTAATCTAAGAAACTAACATCGGTACAACTTGCAAAACGTTTCTTTCTATACGTGAATCGTATGTGCTAATTAAGAATTTAGGATACCATGAAGTTTTATCTCATTATTTTTAAGCGACCAATTAATGTCTGGGGTGGCTGCTTGACTCGAAGACCTTTCATGGTCGCTTCGTAGTCTCCCGTCTCGGTGATTGTATAAACTTACTGTTGATTAACGTAAATTTGAAGTTAAACTGTGTTCTTTTGATTCGTATATTTTGTGTTGTTTTTTTTATGTGCCTGACAAATAAATAACTGCTCTCTCTCTCTCTTTTCACGTTATTAATATCCATAATCGAAACAAATAACCAAACTATTGATGTTAAATCATACCTGTCAATGGCAGAAGTCAAAACTCTAAAAGCAGCTAAACTCGCTGCTTTCCAGCCAGATTTTGATTCAGGGCAAAATTGAGGAACTTGCGACAGCAATTGCCGATGAGATAAAAGACTTACAACTACAAAAAAACAAAAACAAAGTTTATACGACAGTAAAGCAAGTACTGTAAGCCAGAAATTAATTGTAAATAAAATAAATCATTAATTGATGTTCTCTCTCTATTGCTGAAAGGTGAGGGAGGAACTTCTTATGCCAGCGCGGGTGAACAAAAATAACTTTCGTGCAACCTAAGGCAGCTTGAAACTAGTCCAAGACCTAACCTAACAGTTTCTCCCCAGGTGGAGTCAGCAAAACAAACTTGGCGTTTGCTTTCACAAACAGAGACGACGGCATGTAGCACTCTAGTTTAAGCAATTGCACTCACCATAGGAATCCATAAGAACTTCATCCAACCAACTTGAACCCTCCAATGCATCAAATAACTCATCTTCATGCAATGGGTGTTTACTGGTAGAATTGTTTTGATCGTCAAGAGAGGGTTTCGAAAGGACAAACTATGAATTATGTAAACATATATCGTGAATTTAAAGTAAGTGTAGAACTGAACAACTTTTAAGCGAGTGCTTTATGGCTACGCTGTCGTGTTTTCGCTGTAAGAGAATAAACATACGACTGAACAAAAACTCAATGAGCAATTAATTGTGTTCTCATTTCACACCACTTTTAGTTGAAAAATATACATAACTGTTACCAATAGCAATAAGCATTCAAGCATTTCTGAATAGGAACTTCTTTTAAAACATTGAACACATTTGCATTACAAAGGTAACCAACTCAAACTAGCTGGAAGTCTAGGTTAAAACTCTTTTCTCTTGCAAAGGAAGGCATTGCAAACCTTTTTTTAATAAACCAGCCGGTTAGTTCAGTTATTAAGACATTGCTATCGGTGCGGCAGGTCTGGGATTTCATTCCCGGGTCGTTCAAAGCAGACACCGTGTTGCCAACGGCTGGCCACCGCTGCGACGTTTCTTCGGAGCTGTGTTGCCCACGCGTCAAGTCGCGAAGATGGATCCTCGCCACTTAAACGCTTCAGGGTAATGTCGCGAGTATAATGAAGATTTAATTTTTTTTTAATATAAAGGTAAAAGAAAAAATCTAAAGAACATCACCATTAGTTGCATCTTAAATAATAATATGTGATTCACGCATAACAAGAAAATTAATAAGTTACTTTAATGTTGAATTTGGTCCAATGATTTTCAAATGGATATTTTGCAAATATTTTGAAAATTTGCCCCGACAGTTCGTTGTGTTTCAATTTAAAAATAATCAGTTCGCTGAGAGAAACAAACAGGTTTTCATCCGTTGCAATGAAGCTGTCAGTGATGTGGTATTCAGTTCTCTGCAAAAACATCTACGAGTTTCAAGTTATCTGTATTTTTTGCCAGGAGTTCTTGATTACACAAACATCTATGTTGGGCAATGTAACATGCATTTTGCATATCGACAAAGTTTAGGCAAACAGAAAATAAAATATTTTAAACCATAATAAAAAAAAATTACAGCGAAAAATCAATTCTGAGGAGTTGTGGCACCAAATGCGTTTAAAATCAAGTTTTATTTCATTCCAGCTCTACTTTATTACCTTCCTGAGACTTTTACAAAAACGCTTAAAACCAAAAAAAGCTCAACTTACATTTTTAAAACGAATCGAAAATTCGGAGTCCGCGTCGCCACGTAGTATGAGTTGCAGCGTAGTGTTGAATTCACTAAATTTCTTGAAAAAATCTTGAGCAGCTTCACTTGAGTTTCTCAATTTCAAAAGCGTGTCAAATCCTGAAAACATCACCTCATGTTTAGATTAAGAGCTCTAAGGTACGATATGTTGATGAGAAGTGAAACTAGCCTACCTTACACCAGCGTTGTTACGCCGAAGCGTGTAACGAGTGGCAGGGCCCATCTCCGCGGCATAGCACCTGGGCAACAGCTCCGAAGAAACGCCGCAGCGATGGCGAGCTGTTAGCAACGCTGTGTTTCATTTGACCGGCCTGAGAATCGAACCCCAGACCTCCCGCACCGATAGCAATGTGCGTAGCAATTGAGCTAACCGAAACTATGGCAGAACAAATGCTTGTATCTGTTTACTTAGATGTAGTGTTGTAGCCCTGCGTTATTAACAAAAACATTATTGCACAAGTAGGATTGTGATATTACTGATTTTGCAGAAAAAACCAAATAAGTACAGGTGCTATGGCGAAAAAAAGCGATTCATCCTAAATGAAACAAGATTTAAAATATTTTATCCCTTTTTCAGTGAGCCATTTTCTGTCTACAGATTACGTGATAATAAGAAAACATTAGTGGGAAGATTTAGAACCACATTAAAACATTAAAAAGAAAACACTTGGTAAGATTAAATGGTTTGATTTCTGAAAGATTATCACAGTTCTCACCCGGAATGAAGTTGGTCAAATGCGCAGCCAATCGTGAAACATTAATGAATGCTGATTGGTTGAAATAGATTTTTATATCAACTGATTTTCCTACGGAAAAGGTGTGATTTTGATGCAAGGGAGGCAATAACGTGTCATTGGCTTTTTCCGGAAGAAGTACAAGTCCAAGAGATAATTCTAAAAAATATGAATCATTGACAGAAGTTACGCAAAAACGATCGTAGGCCTAATGTAAAAAGTTACCGATAACTTCCATTAAGTTTTTCTTAAACTAATTTCGTATGTAAGTTTATCCAGTTTATCGCCAAATAGTAAATTATCTGACCATTGGTGCATTTGACCTAATGCCATTAATCTGCTAATCAGGTTTCATCAGGCTGACGATTTCTTTTTTCTGTCTACGTTGAATGCTCTTGGTTTTTAGTTTTCGAACTAGAGGAGCCTAAGATTAGTTTTTCGTTGCTTTTTGTTCAAACATCCGCTAGTTTTTGGTTGCACTTATCAGTACATTGCTGCTTGGATACTTCTAGTCTAGTGGTTTTCAACCTTTCTAGTGAAGCGGAACCCCAATAAAACATTCGAGAAACTCGAGGAACCCTGCACATTAATTTAACTTACTGATTTGCTTGAACCTAGTTCTTAATTGTAAACTTGCGAAACCTCGGTTGAAAACAATTGTTCAAGGCCTACAAAACCGCAAAATAAACATTTTTTATTTCTGAACCCTCCCACCCAAAAAATTTTGAATCCGCCCCTATGCTTCTTTAGCTTTCAATTACGAGTTTAAAACAAATTTCACATGGAGTAAAAGCGATCAAAGCGCTAAAACAAGCACGCTTAGGAGTTCAAGGTTCCTTGCACTTGAGGAGTAAACCTTATCTTTTTGAAACACACCACTTACTTTCTTCGGTATCAACCACTTCAAATTCAGCTTGAAGCATTCCAAAAACAACAGGGTGAGAGCTACTGGGGTGAAACCGTATTGTGTAATCGGGCCGCAAGATAGTTCCTGAAACAATAAAAGACACGATTTAAATTTTTATGGTTAATTAAAAGATTAATTACGCTTCATTTAAAATGCGTAATTTTCACAGATCACCTACAGGAACTAACTTTTGGTGTATTTTAATTCAAAGTGAAATATCGTAACAATTTAGGCCTACAAACATCTTTGGAAACAACCTTGCCTAATTGCTTCAAGTGGGGAAAACTTTGACTGCAAATCATAAAAATTTACAAAAAAATGTTTTTGAAATACAATATTGTTTTTCTTCTGCCAAAGTACTACTTTACCTTGCAAAACACAAATCCATCCAGGAGAGCAGGTAGAGTTGTGTTTACTTGTTAAGTGTGCCAAGTCATTGTTGATTTCAGTTTCTGGACGACCATTAATAAATTGTGCTTCAGAATCCGGTTTATTGTTGTCCAAGTGATTAGTACCATCCCGATTAGTAAGCAAGGGACCTTGAACTCCATTCATGGAAAAATTGCTGGGTCGGTCAATCGCTAATGATAGGTTAGTAAAAGACATTTCTCGTTTTTGTCGTACATCACCTGTAACTGTAAGAAAGCCTTCAAGTCAACATCATTGTTCATTTTACAAAAGAGTTAAATTAATTCTTTCTTACAAAATATGGCGAAAATGACTCGTGATACGCTAAAACTTAAAATTAAGGCACGCATGTTTCACTTCACAAATTTTACCTTTGTATTCAAGATGTCCACCTTGTCTAGGTACGTGAGTAACAATCACTTCTGCCGAAATGTTAAGTATAGATCTAAAAACCACTCCAGCTTTGCTTGATAATCTAGAACTTGATACTCCAAGAACAACGTTGGGAATTTTAAAACCTATTCCAAAAAGAAAAAAAACATATTGCAATTTTGTGGCGAAAAAATTAATGACTGTGTTCTTTTGACTGACTACTCAAATTCTAACTCTTCGTAAGATGTCGAGCGCTACAAAAATCGAATGCAAAAACAGCGCAATGAGCAAACCTAGCGTTGGCCAGCAAAGCAATCTTGCTTACAGAAAAAAGCAAAGATTTCACTTTTTTCCACTATTTTCAAACACCTTTTCCAACACAATAATATCTGCGATGTTTTTGAACGAAGATAGGTTTGGCTCCAATTTTGATTATGATACAGGCAATGCAGTCTACATTGGTCGATATCACCTGACCGTTAAAAAGAATTCTCGAAAACCGGCAGTTGACTGACTACTAAGGATAGGTTATTCGAACAGTCAGTCGTCGGAAAACAGCAGCTGTCTGATTCCCTATACGTTTACCATACTAATTTATACTTTGAATATCTCAGACACGCTCAATGCACTGCAGTGACGTGTTTGGGTTATTCACTTTTATCGGTCATGCTCCCCTGTTCAAATGACTACAAGTTAACTTACCATCTTCGGTCGATGGCGGGATCTCTTGGCTTTTTTTGGTAGGTGATACATTTACTGTAACAAGCTTATCAGTTTCAAATGAAGAACCTGGCTGTGTCCAGTAACCAGCGGTGAAGTTCCAAGAACTTGGTTGATCAGTTGGTAACGGTTTCGGTGGACCATTATCAGGAAATTTAATTGGTTTCGAAGTTTTACTAGGTTGGTCAGTTGGGAACGGTTGCGGTTTCGATGGACCATTATCAGGAAATGTGATTGTTTTCGAAGTTTCACTTGGCTGGTCAGTTGGGAACGGTTGCGGTTTCGATGGATTATTTTCAGGAAATGTAATTGGTTTTGGAGTTTTACTAGGTGAGTCAGTTGGGAACGGTTGCGGTTGCGGTTTCGATGGACCATCATCAGAAAATGTAATTGGTTTGGGAGTTTTACTTGGTTGAACAGTTGGGAACGGTTGCGGTTTCGATGGACTATTATCAGGAATTGTAATTGTTTTAGAAGTTTCACTTGGCTGGTCAGTTGGGAACGGTATCGGTTTCGATGGACCATCATCAGAAAATGTAATTGGTTTGGGAGTTTTACTTGGTTGAACAGTAGGGAACGGTTGCGGTTTCGATGGACTATTATCAGGAATTGTAATTGTTTTAGAAGTTTCACTTGGCTGGTCAGTTGGGAACGGTTTCGGTTTCGATGGACCATCATCAGAAAATGTAATTGGTTTGGGAGTTTTACTTGGTTGAACAGTTGGGAACGGTTGCGGTTTTGATGGACTGCCGTAATTAATGGTCGGAGGTTGGGCAGTTTCATTTACCGAGCGGCAAGAAAACAGAAAATGTTCCAAGGATTCATTCGAAAATATTGGCCGAAACAAACCTAAAAATAGAAGTATTACATTGATCTAACGTAAAAGTAGAAAGCAACGCCTGGCCACGTGGCGACGTTTCTTCGAACCTGTGTCGCCCAGGTGCTAAGCCGCGGAGATCGGGCCTTGCCACTCGTTATCGCTTCGGCGTAATACCGTAAGTACAATGAAGATTTGATTTTGATTCGTTCCCTCCTTTAATTACCAAAAAAGTTTTCCAATCAAGTCGGGGAAGATTTTGATAAAAAGTTTGGCAAATATACCTCTACGAAAAGAGATGATCATAACTACGTACAACGCAAAAAAGTTCTGCTTGGATTTTTTTGTTCAGCTGAGAAATAATGGGAGTTTATTACCGGAGCACTGTATAGACATGTTTAACTAAATAGTAGGGTGGAGTGAATTTTACTTAATCTTTTGGATTTGTGTTTAAGGTGATGAAACACTTGGCTTTGGCGCTAAAAACAACCATGAAACCAATTTTGGTCCTCCTACCCCTCAATCGAGCCTCCTACCTGAGGTCAAAGGTCATGTGGGGTCAATTTTTGTCAAAATTGCTTTAACTTCTCTCCTATTGGTCGTAGAAAGCTGATTAATGGCTCAAAAGATTCAAAAGACCCATGTTTCTATCTGTTCTAAGCGAACTTTTCCTTCCATAGCGAGTGGAATTTGAGTTATTTCAAAAAATCCTGATTTTAGCTAGTTCTACAACATATTTCGTGAATTTTGACGGGTATTGTATGATCTCGCATTTTTATCAATGTCTGTTGTTGCTCTGAATTGACTAAACAATACTGAATACGAATATTAAGCAAAGAAGGTTCATTACTGCTAACTAGTTAAGCATTCTTGAAGGACTATGTTGGCGGGGTTTTCTAATCAACAACCATAATTCGAATGAAGAGTGAGTGAAACTGTGAATGTACTTCACTGCATGCATTCAAAATTACTGCACTTTTCTTCAAAGTTTTGTGGCAGTGTCCTTTATTGAATGCACACTGGTATGCTAATTTTGCTAAGCATATATATACGTATTCACGTATTCCAAAGTTAATTATTGTATTCAGACCTATCTTGTAATTATTTTAGTTGGTGTTTGCGGTGTTCTCCTGTAGTTCCTGACTATAACTTCATCAATTGCAACAAGCATGCTTACTAGAGCAACTGCAATTGCAAGGACTTTTGCGTTGGATCCCTGGTACAAATTCTAAAGCACTGATCAAATTCCACAAGGAGTTCTTCCAACAAAACGAGATGTTTTGCAAAGATTATTGCATGAACAAAATTGGCATGGCCGAACTGTTTCAAAATAGAGTCTATAATTGTCTCCTGCTGAATTGTCATCACCAACCACTTCGAAATCATTTAAAACTGCTGACGCAATGGCAGCACCTGCACTATCAGAAACTTTAAACCGTTCACACATTAGTACAAGGCAGGTTAAATCTTGCCGGCTTTGCATGCTTGCACCTTTGGCCGATGGAGAGAACTCAAAGGAGTTAGATGTTGTAACTGCATCGTCGCTGTACGCTGCTGCATGTGAAATGGAAGTCGATGGCTGACCGTGATGATTTTGGCTCGAGATTTCTCATTTCATCCTACGATTAAATTTTAAATCAGATTGAGTATATTTTTACAACATTTTTCGATTCTTGATATCAACATTTTTTGATTTTAGTTTGTATTTGCGGTGTTCTCCTGTAGTTCCTGACTATAACTTCATCAATTGCAACAAGCATGCTTACTAGAGCAACTGCAATTGCAAGGACTTTTGCGTTGGATCCCTGGTACAAATTCTAAAGCACTGATCAAATTCCACAAGGAGTTCTTCCAACAAAACGAGATGTTTTGCAAAGATTATTGCATGAACAAAATTGGCATGGCAAAAATGCAGTCCAAACTGTTTACAAAGAACTTTTCAAAATATGGATTCAATCGAACGTGTATACAGTATACACCCAATTTCATAAAGAGTTTTCGATCTTGCCAATGTGTTCACGAAAATCGAGCGCTATCCTACATCCGAAAGAGGAGCTGCATTATAAAAAAGGGTGGAGGACTTTATCAATGATATAGACGACTTGTGCGATGCGTTTTACCAAAACGAACAACACAGGAAAAAACTGAAAAAAACATAGGCTACAAATTGAGTATGAATGAATCCGCCTGGAACTTCCGTCATGATCAATGTGGTTCAAGAATCGAAAAATGTTGTAAAAATATACTCAATCTGATTTAAAATTTAATCGTAGGATGAAATGAGAAATCTCGAGCCAAAATCATCACGGTCAGCCATCGACTTCCATTTCACATGCAGCAGCGTACAGCGACGATGCAGTTACAACATCTAACTCCTTTGAGTTCTCTCCATCGGCCAAAGGTGCAAGCATGCAAAGCCGGCAAGATTTAACCTGCCTTGTACTAATGTGTGAACGGTTTAAAGTTTCTGATAGTGCAGGTGCTGCCATGCGTCAGCAGTTTTAAATGATTTCGAAGTGGTTGGTGATGACAATTCAGCAGGAGACAATTATAGACTCTATTTTGAAACAGTTCGGCCATGCCAATTTTGTTCATGCAATAATCTTTGCAAAACATCTCGTTTTGTTGGAAGAACTCCTTCTGGAATTTGATCAGTGCTTTAGAATTTGTACCAGGGATCCAACGCAAAAGTCCTTGCAATTGCAGTTGCTCTAGTAAGCATGCTTGTTGCAATTGATGAAGTTATAGTCAGGAACTACAGGAGAACACCGCAAACACCAACTAAAATAATTACAAGATAGGTCTGAATACAATAATTAACTTTGGAATACGTGAATACGTATATATATGCTTAGCAAAATTAGCATACCAGTGTGCATTCAATAAAGGACACTGCCACAAAACTTTGAAGAAAAGTGCAGTAATTTTGAATGCATGCAGTGAAGTACATTCACAGTTTCACTCACTCTTCATTCGAATTATGGTTGTTGATTAGAAAACCCCGCCAACATAGTCCTTCAAGAATGCTTAACTAGTTAGCAGTAATGAACCTTCTTTGCTTAATATTCGTATTCAGTATTGCTTAGTCAATTCAGAGCAACAACAGACATTGATAAAAATGCGAGATCATACAATACCCGTCAAAATTCACGAAATATGTTGTAGAACTAGCTAAAATCAGGATTTTTTGAAATAACTCAAATTCCACTCGCTATGGAAGGAAAAGTTCGCTTAGAACAGATAGAAACATGGGTCTTTTGAATCTTTTGAGCCATTAATCAGCTTTCTACGACCAGTAGGAGAGAAGTTAAAGCAATTTTGACAAAAATTGACCCCACATGACCTTTGACCTCAGGTGGGAGGCTCGATTGAAGGGGTAATAGGAGGACCAAAATTGGTTTCATGGTTGTTTTTAGCGCCAAAGCCAAGTGTTTCATCACCTTAAACACAAATCCAAAAGATTAAGTAAAATTCACTCCACCCTACAAAATAACACGACAATTACTTGACATAGCTACAAAAACGTTGACCACCACTATATGTTGCAACATTTTAAGCAACACCAGGAGCAGTATAATTTTTTCAGGATCAATACATATATATATAACAACACCGCAATCTCCTTTTCGAAATGTAAAAATTTACATTTTTCTTCCGGCACGGCACAGCTAGTTGACAACTGGAATTCAGCAAGCAGCAGATCAACAAAGTTGCTTCGATTGCTCACAATGTGGTCACGTGAAATCTCCATATCTAAAAAGAGTTCAATAAGCTTGCAAGCAAGTGCTTGGGAAAGAAACGTTTTTTGCTCTTAGTTTTCGTCTGAGGACTTTTTAGTTACAGCGAACGCAGTCTGACGCAAGTCAATTTATGTTTTATTGACTTTATAAAAATATCTGGACAATTTGGATTACGTTTGCTGTTTGATACAACGGGTCAATTTACATTGTCACTTACCTCTATCGGTGCTTTCATAAGCTTTCAACTTGCTCGAAAAGCTTTCACCAGAAGAGTTCTTCCATTCAAAGATCTCAGTGTTGTTAACAAATTTCGACGAGTTTTGCCTCACTGTGGTGTCCAGCTTACTTTCATTTAAAGTTGGGAAAGTTTTTTGTGTCGTTTTATGCAAAGATTCCAAATTATTCTCGCGCTCATCTGGCCTTGGTGGTGATTCTTTTTCCAAACTTTCATAAGATGTTTTGATTTTCTTCTCCTGGTAAAGTTTTGAAGTCTGGTTTTCCGCAGAAGTATAAATGTCGTGCACATTTGTGCTACGCATGCTTCCAGCAACGTTGTCGGTGTAAAAATGCGCCAGTACTTTGACCATCTTTGTTGCAAGCATTTCTAATTCCATCCAAATTGAAAAGGATATCATACTCACAGGCTCATCATCATTTCGATTCATATTACTTTCTGATGGTAACTCAAATGATTGTTCAAAACCAAAGTGATAAGATGAATCTGTGTATCCATGCATTGAAGTCAAAACATCCAGTATATTCCTTGCAAAACCACTATAAGACGACTGCTTAACATCAGTAGTATTTTCAGATTTTATAAAAGCAGACCTACTCTTATCAAAGTCATCATTCAAAGCATTGAGGGCTGCACTTCTGTTATTAAAAACCACATGCATTTTGTTTAAATCGCTTCCAAAGTTAGGCATTAGATGAGGTTCTTGTTTGGGTGAAATTGTTCGAAAGTTGTTTGAAATTTCATCTAACAATAGATCGAAAACTAAACCCATTCTTCCACTTTCTTGTACAACTTGAAGGTGTTTTTTCATCGAGTGAATCCAGACATTGCAATGTTTCTGTTGATATTGATCCAACTTTTCCATTTTGTCACCAAACTTTAAAATATTCAAAAAATGTTCAACTTCCTTTCGGAGATTCGTGTCCTCCAATAAAACAAGAGCAGTTTCCAACGGTTTTCTCAAAGATTCGTCAAACTGGTCGTCATACTGGTTTCTACTTAAAGTTGGAGCTTTAAGTAACAGTTTGTTGTGAGCGGAATCATTGAACACAGGTAAGTGCTCTCTTTCTTGTTTAGAAAAATCCGGGTTTGTGACATTTTGAATATCTATATGATCCGAAAAATGTTTTTGAGTAGATCTATTGCTAGCCGCATCAAAAAGGGATAAGTTAGCGCGTGAATGAAATGAATGATAATAGCTTGTATTGGAAAATAACATTAAGGTGTTTATGTTTGCATTCGAATGCAGGCATTTCAAAAGCATTTGCAAATTATTGAAGTCAAAAGCAGGTAGATCAAATTCAAATTCGGGGAGTTGAGATACATTACTTCGATTTTTGATCAGCCGTAGTAATGACTTGAAGTAATCAGCCTGCTGATAGCGATTAGAGTAATTCGTTTTTTGGTTCAAGTTATCAGTATCATTGACCATACTCCAAGTTCCAGTGCTATTTGATTCGTAAAATGCTGAGATGTAATCATTTAACCATTTTTCAAGGTTAGGAGTCAGTGAATCATTTTTGGAGCCCCAAATTTTCGAATCCACTTCCAAATCTTCTTGAATTTCCGTGACATTTTTTCCAGGTAGTTGGAAAATTGCTTCGCGAATAGAAGGATTACGCAAAAACATAATAAATTGCAGGGAATTCTGTGCACATGTATCAACGTGAACATCGTTGTTCAAATGATGTAAAGGCATAAAAGGAAGGCTAAAGTCTCTTATATTATCTAAAATTTTAATAACTGCTTTCCATTGGTTGATCATTCGTTGAAAAGAATTTTTTCTGAGAATTTCCGTAATTTCTGTTTTGTTTTTCACGGGGAAATGAGACACGAGAAAAATGGATTTTAAAAATGCATGACCAATTTCTGAAGCATGCAGAGGATCTGAAACAGTTGACATCCAATCCAGTCTTTCCGCATCATATGTTGACCTGGAGCACAAAGATGCTTTGAGTGTCATAAACTTTGCATTTAAATTCAAAAAACACAAACTACTAGCGGTAAATGTAGGTGAAAGCTCAACTGGCGAACACGTTAACTTACAAAAAAACAAAAACAGTGTGAATAAACTTTCTTACTTATTAAAGGAGCATTTCAGAAAGTCAAAAGCAATTCTGGTAGCATGCTTCCAGTCTTGTTTCGCCTCTGGACAAACTTTGTTGATTTTGGAAAGCAGATGTCCATTAAATGCAAGTTCACGAACTGATTAACAAAAAATTATTCACAGGTTAAGCTACAACTTACCAAAAACTGCTCATTAAAGAGGTAAAGCAATTAACTTGGTTCAACATTAATCAAAAATCTTTACAAACTAAATATTATTTCCATGTCAAACTAAATATTTCCATGTAGAGTTTACATAAGTAAGATTTTTATATGCATTTTAGATCAGGGTTTCCCACTGGGGGTCTCACACCCACAAGGGGTGTGATGTAGCATTTCAGAGGTGGAAAGGGTTTTTCAGTTTTTTGTTTTGTATCATAGAGTGCTTCCGTTTTTAGTTTATTTATCGCCAGTTGTTTCAGCGCTGTCTTATTGCATGTATTGTAAGGGGTGCGAGAATATCTATTTTGAGAATGTGGTACATTAAAAAGATTGGGAATCACTGTTCTAGATGATCAACGAGCTAAGACAAAAATACAATTGACGCACAGATCATTATTTGCAGCATAAATACAATAAAAGTAAACTTAATAGCAATATAAAACCTAAGAAAAGATTAAATATTTACATGACTCACCATACGTTTCCAAAATAGCATCTCCCAGAGTGTTGGGTTTGTGGTAATCACCTTCAGAGCTCGGATGATTAATTTCGTTGTCAGCTCTTGGTGGTTGTGTAAAAACAAACTACGAATAAAAATCAAAATAAAAGTTGATACACTTCATGTGAAGCGCTTTCAAACCAGAGTCGCGAACGGGCCGAAGATGTTGAGCCAGACCCGAATCCTAATTTATCAACCAGTCTGAGCCCGATTTAACCCGAAATCAAAAATATCTCTTTGAATTTCAAAGGAATTTTAATAAAAAAGAAAACGAGTTTTACCCATCCACAGGCTGATAGATGCGACAAGGTGATCTCTTTGCTTTATTCCAGCTATCGCGAAAACCCGATTACTCTCTAAAAATCTCGATTTTGCTCCGGCGTCCGGCCCGATTAAAGCCGGACAATTTTTCAAAATCCAAGCCAGAGTCCAGCCCGACCCAAAAAACCTGAGCCCAATTGACAATGTGTTTCAAACTATAGGCTAATCACACGAATCCACTTTCACCCGTAAATTACTGTAAAACAAGTAATGGTTACTCGTAAAAGAAGTTTTAACTCATGATAAACTTCTTGATCGAAATATGTTTTACGTGTTCCTAAAATGTTATCGCAATTTAGAGTGAGAAAAATCATTCCTTAGAGTAGCCTACTCTAAAACACAGCACTGTACTTATCAGTGCGCTTTTTCAACAGAACATCTCAGTTCTAACTCCAAACTTACCATTAGATTAAATCTAGTCCATTTGTATTCAAAACGATACTTCGCAAATAGGTAAAAAGATTGCTCTAAAGATCTGTTGTTCTTCGCTTTGATGATAAGAGATTCATTGACCCGTAAGAACAAGTTGGTATCACGTAACTCAAGGCTCGAACGACTCGCATTCAGTTTTTTCTATAGTTAAAGTAAAGGTAAAACTTGACGTAAATCGTAAATTTGCTCTAATCCAGGGGTGTCCAACACGTGGCACGCGTGCCAAACGTGGCACACCACAACATTGAAAGTGGCACGCGAGTTCTTGCCATATTTCATAAACATGTTACAATGCAATTTTAAATATCGTGATATAGTTTATTGTTGTGGTATCGTAGGCTACTAATAAAATTAGTTTCCGATTTTCACAGATTTTGCTCGTCTATCCTGATTCCAAACGTATGAGGTGTGAAACTGAGATATCTGCTAGATAACAGATTTATAGTTTTATGTCAGCTACAAAATATGATTTGCTGTAAAACAGCTCTTCTTAACTGAAGGGCCGCAGCCCATTAATGGAGCGCGATGGTCTTCAGGTGGGCCGCGAATGTTCTGTCATAAATAAAATATTTTTTGGAAAAAAATTTGAATTACGAAAGCTTAAAAATGTATTATGAAGGTTAACCTGCTTGAAAGTTTCCACGCACTTACTAGATTGCTTCTGCATTATCTTTGCAGGGGCATATTCAGGGGGCCGCTGGGGCCGCGCCCCCCGCAGACAAATGCACAAAACTTTCGTGTGTAAAGGTGATATATACGTGTAAAGGACAATCTAAGGGCGTGATGACCTTTTTTTGCTCTTCACTTGGTTTTGAGCGGAAAGTTGGACATCTGGGGACGTGATGACTTCTTTTTGCTCAGTGAAAATATATCCGGCCTTGCTGGCATGGCTTTAATTTGCGCTTCCCTCCTTTCAAATTCTTGGGCACGCCCCTGCTTTAGTTTTATTTTCAGTTGCAGGAAGAAACATATCCAGTTCTTTTGAAAAAACGCTCGTTTTAGGAAGCTTAACTTGGAAGCACACACCTGTGTAAACAGGGATTTTCTGTCATGAAACTTAATGAATCTGAATTTTGAAGTTAGTTAACAGACTGACACTTATTTGATGCAATAATGCATATTGCCATTGCGCCATTGAAGCTCAATTTGGCTAGCTGGCTCAGAACAAATGCATGCAAGAAAAGGTTTCGTTAATCGTGTTGTTGATAAAATTCAAACTACTGTAACTGTTTTTTTCATATTTTTGTGAATGTTTAGTTCTTTGTAAGCAACATGGCTTTAAAAATAGAAAAAATTACTAAATTAATGATAGTTTGCCAAGCGTTGGCACGCGAGAAAATTATGAAATAAAAATTGGCTCGTTAGCAAGTTTGAGTTGGACACCCCTGCTCTAATCAGATGATCTTTTTCAAGCGTTCAGTTAATAACCTAGTAAAAGATTTTAATTTATAGTAGCCTAACAAGAATATTACGATTTGCATGATAGCTCTGATGATTATATAAAGACTCAGTCCCTCTCCTCAATGAGAAACAATATAAATGCATTACTGTATAGTACCAACGTTAAATATGTCCGGAAAAGTTCCGTGATGCGACAATCAAAAATGAATCGAATTTTCACTCTTTTTTCGAAGTTGCCGCTTTTGTCAGCAAAAATGCTGCAATTCAAATTTATAAAAAACTTTCTACATAAAATTAGATTCTTAATGATACACTTAAGCATTTACTGCTTGCTTTGTAACAAACAGCCCTTTACCGGCCTAGCTTACCTGATCATGGGTGATATGAAATCGTTCCAACATGTCCCCGTTTATTCGAATTTCGCAGTCAGATTTTAAAGCTTGTAGCTTTTCGAAGAAGCCTTCCACTAGAGCACTTGAATTTTTCAATCTCAATAACGCGTTTAGTCCTAAAAATTGTTTAATTCAACAAGAATTCATTTTAGGGGTAGACTTAAAGTGAAAAAATAAGGTAATTTTTGAACGTGGACGTTTCGACTGCGTATTTTTGGCTTCATCGGCAGCAGAACGAAACCGTAAAAAACTTCTATGAGTTGAAAATTCAGCTGATCATCATTTGCAAATGTTGACAATCGAATCTATAAAGTGGAAAGGTCCAGTTGCGAGAAACTATTCTCGAATCATATATTTAGAAAATGAAAGTTCAAATCACCGTTTTAAAATCTGGCAAAGCACAAATTAGGTCAATAAACAAAAAAAATATCAAAAAAATTTATGAAACAAAAACTTTTACAGCAACTACAAAGCTACCGAAACATAAACTAAGCAAAAAAATTGTTAGGTGAAGCAATTTCAAAAAGTAACCAAACATTGAATTCAAAGTGAGCTAATAATGATCAGAGATCAGTGTATGAGCTAACAAAAAACTTTAAACGACAGGCCGGTCAGTTCAACTGTTGAGCGCATCGCCATCGACGCGGCAGGTATTGGGTTCGATTGCCGGGCCAGTCAAATCGGAAACGGTTTAGCTAACGGCTCACCTCCTCTGCGACGTTATTTCGGAGCTGTGTAGCCCAGGCGCTAAGCCGCGGAAATGGTTCCCGCCACTCGCTACACGCTTCGGGGTAATATGGGGAATATAATGAATAATGAAGATTTGATTTTTGAAAGAATTATGTCAGCGTCATGGCCTAGCGGTACCGCGCGCAGGTGACAGATCCTACGTGACGGGTTCGATTCGCGGCTAGAGCCGATGGCATTTGACATATATAACGGGTGGCTGCTGACTCGAAGAGTGCAAGCTCACTTCGCAGTCTTCCTCAATTACTGTTGAATTTTCAGTTCGATATAATTTGAAATTAGTTCATAGAAGTCCACACTGATTATAGTGAAAAGACACGGCATGTACTATTAGAAAAAAGACCAAAGTACAAACTTACCATGTATTGGATAGACTAGATGCGCAGTCAACCTTGAAGCATTGATAAATGCTGATTGGTTGTAATTAATTTTCATAGCGACCTCTTTCTTCACACGCAAAGTATCGTTTCGAGACATTATAGTTTCATTCGGTGTGTGAAGTGAAAACAGAAAACCAAACAATACTTCTGCATAATTAATGAAGTTAATAGGTAACAATCATAATTTATTAAGTAATCCAGCATTTAGGTTTGACTAAATTAACTAAAGCTTTATTATAACTACTTTCACGATATGAACAATCAATTGAATTACGTAAATGGTAAAGGAAATAAAATACCCTTCGATTATTATTATAAAGCATAAAAATTCAGTTTAAAAGAGCGGTTTAAATATCCTTAGAAATTTTAAGAAAGTTAAACCAATAAAAGCCATTTACAACACCGAAATTCACAATAACAAAGTTGCTGGCCACAGCTTTTTTTCGACACCGACCAGGGCCATCATCTTGCTATGACCCCGGAAAAGACATTTTAAGTACGTTTCGAGAGCAATGGTCAAGCAACACTTTGTTTTTGGCAGCCTAGCCCGAATAATCAGATAAATGCGTGGCAAAAGTTAGAAAATAGGAAAAAAAATCAAAAATTAGTCACAGCAATAGCATGTAGGCCTAATTACCGTCTTGAGTACCATTCGTCCAAGTATGAAGTGACAGTTGAACCAAGCCAATACCAAATTCGCTGTCATATTTTGGCTTGAAGCGGATCCTACTCCTTTTTGTCAAAATCGTTCCTAGAAATGACAATTTAATCATAAGGCTAAATTATCATATGGCTGAAGTCCCACCCTAAACAAAAAATACTACAAAAAATACGCTTTTTAACAAATTTTGTATTTGATAAACTAATTTAAGAATTTTTAATCATTAGGTGGAAAAGCTTAATGTAAAAAAAATAAAAATGCTTTCTATTTTAAAATCGAAATAATCGAAACTGACCAATTTCAAGAGGAGCCCAAGCGGAATAATTTTCATGATTATCAAGATGATTTGAAATGAAATTTGTATGCTTGAACAATGTGGAATTCGCTAGTAGCTGGTCGTCATCTGGATCTTCAACCAGAAATTCAGTTCCTTCCGAAAAGTGTTTCGCCATATTCTCCGGAAATGTGCCTACAAAAAAATAGATTGCAATTAGGGTTTCCCTTTTTCCCGAATTTTCAACTTCCCGAGAAACGGAAAATTTTCAAAAAATTCGGGAAATTTCCGAGAAAATTTCCCAGTAATTTTTCTCGAGCTAAATTGTTTTGTCTTTTTTTCTGGTTTTCAGCATTTCAGACCTCATTTTTAGCATTTTGTTACGTTGTTTTGACAAACTTAGTTTCAATTTTTCAATTTTTTCGACAAATTAAGAAAAAAATTTTTATCTCAGAAGCATTTTGTCTTAAAAATTTTGCGAATTTTGAAAAATAATTCTTAGTAAACAAAATAAATTTTTTTAATTTGCAGTAACGCATTTTTTTGTTGGAATGATAGATATCAGTACCACTGAAATCCTTGCTAATGTAAAAAAATTTTCCGGGATCCCGACATAACTTTTCCGGGAAACGGGAAGTTCAAAAACCCCAAATTTCCCGTCCCGATTTCCCGGGAGGAAACACTAATTGCAATGTTTTGAAGCATGGTTGATGGAAATTTTAGAAAGATAATTACGAACAAAAAGCCAAAACAAATTGAAACATTTAAACAAGATAAGATAGAGACGTTTCGGTTATATTACATTAAGCATTGTCAACCTTATTCAATGGTTAATGCATTCTAAGCGAAACGCCTCAATATTATTTGAATATGTTTCAATTTGTTTTGGCTATTTTGTTCGTAATTAAATTGCTAGGATGAGGAGAATTCAATAGCTCAGAGATACTAAATCGCAAAATCGTGCAACAATACTAAAATAACTTCGCAGGATTATAGAAATGCAACATCGCTCTAAAAACGTTGCTCGCAATTTATTAAATTCATTAGCATTATTTCAAATAGAACCGAAATATCGATCCCTATTTGAATAAGATACTGATGCTTATTTCACCTTGTAATGAAACACGATGCGATGGATCAAGTGGTAACCTTTCGACAATCATCGGAGGGTTGAATTCTTTCAAGTCATCCAGTGGTAACCCTGAGTCTTTTAATTTGTCAAGCGAATATTCAATAATGACGTCAGGAACACGATCTATGGTAAAATATGACGTAATATGCAAGAAGTAATGGCACAAAACGCTTATATACCAGAAGATACTTTAAACTTAACATAAAAACCATCTCATTAAGAAATATATTTTATAAATTAATAACATTCTTTCTAAATTATAGACCACCTTAGAAGATCATAAAAGTAATGATGCTTTTGACTTAATATTCTCTTTTTTAGTTTCTTGTCGCGAGAAAACGTCGCGGTAACGTTTGATGTTTGAAGCATCATATGTGAAAGTTTTAATAAAATTTTTATCTCCTATTTGATATAAAAAGAGCTTAACAAATACTCTTACCTGTATCCGGGTTTTCGTATAAAGGATAGTGGTCATACTTGTGAGGAAAGATGACTGAGTCATCTCTGTAATGAGTGCAGTTTCGAAGCATCTGCGTCACATTTTTCAGTGCGAAAGAAAGGTTTCGTGCATCTGCAAAAAACATGAATGATTTTCGCTGCACTAATGAAACAGTACCGTACTTACTTGTAACGTTGCAGTTGAAAATCTTAGTATATGCTAGACTCTGTATGAAATTTTGTAAACTAGCCTCTTCTTTTGGAAGTCGAATGAATGGATTCCAAAACTGATCGTTTGGGTTCCAATGGTTAAAAGGAAAATTACCTAGCAATTAAGGTCAAAACGCATTAAATATTGAAAATAACATAAAATAAAAAAATCAAATCTTCATTACATTCGCTGTATTACGCCGAAGCGTTTCACGAGTGGCAAAGCCCATCTCCGCTACTCAGCGCCTAAGCAACACAGCTCCGAAAAAACGTCGCAGCGATGGCGACACTGTGTTCGATTTGACCCACCCAAAATTTGAACCCTAAACCTCCCTCGCTGATAGCAATGTCATAACAACTGAGCTAACCGGTCCGCTATAAAAAACCAGTGTGTTTGAATTACAGTTTACCAGCCTACCCAATTTTATACTCTGAAAGCATTAGCATTAGAAGTAGTTTTCACACTTTCTAAAAGAAAAAGCTGGGTTCGAATATCACTCGTAATCAGATTTTTCTGATTATTCTTGATTTGGCTTAAATTTTCGGTAAATTAGATTCAAGTTTAATTCTTTTTTTTTTTTAAGTTTAATTCATTAATTGAAGTTCTATATATATTGATTTATAAATTTGAACAACTCTCTTAGCGATTGCCAAAAGCAGAGATTGTGGCAATCCTCAAGTTCTGCACCACCAACCAACTATTCACTCTCTTAGCCGCTGAACGGGATAGATTTTGGTAAAACCTTCATTACTTGGCTACACAAGCAAATTCGATGCTTTTCAAGCTGCTTACTTGAAATATTTTGCTCGGTTTGATTTGGTGTTTCTTCGAAATCGGGTAAAAATTCATAAAAATTGTTTTCAGTTGCATTTGAATCAGCTTCATTTTTGAAGATCCAGTCCAACACATCATAATACAAGGGGGAACCATCGACGCTGAGGTTTTGCCAAGAATGGCTTTCATTTAACCAACTATATGCTTCATAATCAGAGAAATTCAAGCTACTGTTCCAGTTATGCTTTAACCAATCATATTCATTTTTGTCTGAATATAAAAGAAAATCATTGTCTGAATCACCTGAGTGTGGAAAATGCATAGAATCTTGAGAAAAGCCTTTGTGAGCAATCTGCAGCAATGTGGGAAGGATGGGGTCAAAACCAAAATTGTGATTATGAGATATGTTGCTGGGTAATACTGGTCTCGGAGACATATTGTAATCAAAGAAATCGCTACTAGAATGAGTTGTAGCGTCAAGTGTTCCATGATAAGTTTTTATGATGTGATGACTTAAGCCCAAACCATCTTGATCGTGATAAAACACTTCCAACAGGACGTCCAAAGCTCGAAACTTTCGCTCCGATTCTTTTAACTCAGACTCCTGGTCATTACAGAACTGTAGAAGCATGGTTGTATCCGAACTGTCTATTTTTGCTGAGTCATGGAGCCATCCTGTGTGATAGTCGTTGTACTTGATCATTTCATCATTCAAACTATCCAGAAAAGCTGAGTTTACATAATCGAGTTCCGGGGGTTGCTGGGTATCACTGCTGACTCCGTGGGAAGATTTGTTCGCCATTGTTAAAGCTTCATTATTTTTGTATGTTACCATATTCTCACGGTTATGTGCATTAAGTCCAGAACTATTTGAATTTGAAACATGCTTAAAATCTTTGGCAGGTTCAGGAAAGTAGTGTTCTGCAACCGAACCGTCTTTTTTCCCGGAATCACCCATTGCAAAAGGAGTATCATGTTCCGGAAAGCGTTTTTGAAATAGGTAATTCAATGGGAATAAATGGGCAATTAATTTTTCGGTACGAAGCTTATTTAGTTCATCAAAGTAAATTTGAAGCAGCAAGTCTGTTTTGCTTTGCAGTTGTATTTGGCGCAGACTCTTCTGGAAAATCTCAAACCATATGTTACTAGAGCCATTGTGAGAAGCATTCATTCTGGTAGTAAATGGGAGAAAATACTGAAGACTTTCAAGCAATGTCATTTTTTCACCATTATAGTCATCACCACCATAAAAATATTCATAATCCATGAAGGTTTCATAATCTTCATTATCAATCGCCGCACCACTTTTATCACTTGTACTGGTATCGAGCACACCAGAAGCTGTTGCATTTCGGACTGGTTTGTCGACATTATCATCTGACATATGTTGTTGGTAAAATATGTCTTCTGTAGTAATATTCGCTGTGCCATTCATCTCTATCATCGTCCTGTTACTTTCAATCCATGCTGGAGGCATTGGCATTCGGTTTTCCATATTCATGTATTGACTATGTTCTTGATGCTGGTATTTTCTATCGTAGAGTTTCCTGTCTTTAGTGCAGTTCAGAAGCAGATCTAAATCTTCAAAATTGAAAGGAAAGTTTTTCATCGTAGAATTTTTTCTGTTCCATATCATTTCTAACGTGTTTTTGAACATGCTACCATCTAATTTCAATCTGGTTGCATTTTCCGTGGAGTTGGCATCGGAGCGATTACGATTGATCCAAAAAGAATTCAAATCAAGAAAAGTGGAGTTGCGGAGAATGTTATTAGTGTTGTTTTCTTGAGAATTCCATTCTAATTGATTATGACCAGCTAGCGTTGATCGAACTTGGGTATTATTCAAGAATTTTTCCGTTTCTTCTTCAGTATAATTTTGCATTGCAAAATCTTTCACCAGTTGTTGAGTTTCTGGGTCATGCCAAAACTCTAGAAAACGCTTTTCGACCAGGTAACATCTTAATTGCGGATGTTGATGAAAAATCATTTGCTTGAGAGCAACCATGAATTTCTCACTTCCAAAAAATGGTGGTTTCATTTTGTTTAGTTTGCTTCTGACCATCAACCGCATTTTCCAGAGATCTTCTGCGTGATTCTTGATTTTAATTTTCTCATCAAATTCTTCCTTGTCGCTTGCATTAGTAACAGAAAGGAGAATAGCGGATTTTAGCAGAAGGTGGTTTTCTATCGGACTCAATCCATTCGTTTCAAAGCCAGTATAGTTGAAAGTATTATTCATGAAGCTTGCGTTCTTACTACACAACATAACAAGTTTTCAGTGAAGTTTCAAAAATTAAAATCACAATTGAAAGTTTTAGTTGTACCTTAAATTGCACCAAAGTTATTGAAAAAACATTACAATAACTTGTGAAGCATTTACAAAAGCATTGCTGCAAACTAGATTATAGCAAAATGAATTATACTAAACTCCAAGTCAAATGTAAGAACAAAAATAACTTGACATACTGTAACTTTAACACCGGACTTTGAAAAAACTATGACTTAAGTCGCAGCATTCAAGCTGTATCTGTTTTATTTTTGCCCCATAAGATAAACTTATGTTTACAAAGCATAAAATTGCACTTAATTTACTGGAGTAATTTTTGTTCCTGGAAACTGGATACGATTGCAATCGCCTCTCTCCAATCACGATGAAGCTCGTGGCATAGATCACAGCTTCTTCTTTCAGAAGTGCGTTGACAAGGTGACCCTGCAAAATGATGCTGGAGTTTAGAAATAGGATAAACTGATACCGGTATCTTGCAATTTCTACGACGATAGTGTTAAAATTTAAACAAAGTAAAACGATGAAACAGGTACAAGTTAGTATTCAATACTACGAACATCAGTTATTCTGTGATACAATGCAAAGGTGTGCCAATTAATGTAGGGTTGTATTTGTAAAAAATACTTGGATTTTGTACGAAGTCAATTTACAGTATAGTTAGTGAGTAGTAGGCGAGTACCACATTACTTGCTTACTGTGCATTTCCCAATGGCTATGATTCCATTGCGATGAATGATTGTACCCATGGTTAATAGGGTTTTGATGAGACGGATTCTCATTTACTTCGCGGGAAGTTGGAAATTTTGGTTTCAAAAACTAAAAATTAAATGCAATTAAAAATTTTGGAAATAACACTGAAACATGATAATTTGCAAACTCTAATATCTAAATTTTTACTTGTTTACCGGTACTGAAACAGGTATCAAGTTTTTCTTAGGTACAAGTATATTGAATTCTAACTCTTTCCACGAGTATTTGTGGGAAACACAAATCAAAAAATTATCAATATCGCTAAACATGCGCGGTACGAAGCTATGCTTTTTTATAATGTCTTTCATTTTTTATTATACCGAAAACGTGGAAGCAAGAAGCATGATATTGCAGAAGAAACAAAACTCAGTTGCGCTCCGCCAGTGGCGCAGCGAGAAATTTCAAAAGGGAGGTGAGGCATAAACTGCAAGAATTGTCAAAAAAGTCTGGTATGTTTCAGTCACTTGGCAACATTTGTTCTTTTTTTACTAAAAAGGGAAGACCATGGCACAATATCTTCTAAATACACCCCTACGCTCCGCTCGTATTAGGAATGTTAAGGCAGTTCAATAATTGTTTTTGTTGGTGATTACACCAACAATGCGGATATCGAAGGCTTGGAGCCAGAACTGTCTGTCCATTTTTGACGAAAATGGGTTAAGACCAAAAAATTGCTTCCTCCGTGGTTGCGCCTCTGTTCCCAAATTGGCTTAGTCCCACAGGCATCATAAGTATGTTAAACTGAGCGTTCGTTTTTGACTATGCCTATCATTCCGCTTTTGGCTTGAAACTTTAAATGCATTTTCCAGAAACCTATAATTTTGGACACAGCCAGTTATGGCTGCAAGCCCTCGATATGATTTACGAAATGTGTCCACAAGCTGTCAATCTTAGACGACAGCCCAGCCTCAACCCCCCCTCTCAAGATTGCAACCACATTACCCAAAAGTATGAAAACCATGAAGAGATGATAAAACGATTTGATTATGAAGAGAAGGTTACCACTATTTTAAATTTGATCCAGGATTTTTGAAACGGATACTTGGCAAGGAAGTAGTATGGTTGTCCAAAAGTCCGATTGTTTTCCACTTTCAATATGATGGTTTCATTTGTGGCAATCAAGAAGCCATGAAGGTGTGATTCATTTAAAATTTCCTAAATTCAGTTCATGATTGCTAAAAATTTTCCATTGAAACACTATAAAATTACAAATCAACCGCACCGCACTTTGTTCTCGCTTGTTAGGATTTAAGCTCGGTCCCATGGTGGATCAATTCTAGTCTACATGTGTTCATTGGCGTACGCACGGCGAGTATTTTGGGGGTCAAACCCCCCCATCGACGAGTTAAAAAAAATAAAAATCTCTGTTTTTGAAACTATCCGCCTTTTTTTCATACAGAGTTTGCCGAAATTGCTGTCGTGTTTTTCTGTGCTATCCAACTTGCTTATTAATCTCGAGAACTTTCATTGTGATGCAATAATTCCGGTAGTCACACTCTTCTGGTGGGTTGCGCTTGAACCAACGACTAACTCAAAATGCAAGCCAGGACAAAGTCAATGGGCATTGTTAAAGCTGGAGTCGTGTTGTGATGTCATCAAGCGATTGTTTTCATCGGCTATCAAGGCTGGACAACACAACGTTCCAGCGCTGGAGGTATTCTTGGAAGAGAATGGTTGCAACGTAGGCGGATGTTCCGCTTGCGATGTCATAACTTTGAGTTAACCAAACAAGCCAGTTGGGGTTAACCAAAGACATCGCTATCGGCTCCAGAGGTTTTGAGTTCAATTTCTGGGCCGGTACCGGTCGTTAGCTTAGTGGTCAAGCCCACAGACTATCGGTGCGGAAGGTCTGGGGCTTGATTCCCGGGCCGGTCAAATCGGCACAGTGTCGCCGGCAGCTTGCCAATGCTGCGATGTTTCTGTGTTCCCCAGTCGCAAAGTCGCAGAGATGACCCCCAGTGGCGTATGCAAGGTAGGGGGCCGGGAGTCACCCCCCTTTGACAACTGCAGAAAAAATTAATTCTTACTTAATTTTGAAACAAACCGACTTTTCTTCGTGCAGACCTTGCCGATAATGCTATCATGTTTTTTCTGTTCGGTCCAACTTTCTAATTTAATCTCGCGAAACTTTCATTACGATGCGATATGCAACAATACTGGTAGTCCAACTTCGCTGATGTGTTTTGCTTGAACTGCATGTTTGTCATTGATGTTGCTGCTGTGAAGCAGTTGGTAAGTAGGAGTTTCCTTAAATACGGTGTCTCTGCAGTAGCTATGGATGCACATAAATTTTTTTTTAAATCAAATCAAATCTTCACTGTACTCCTTTCATTAAACTCGCTGCGGTATCGAAGCATGGTAGCGAGTGGCGGGGTCGGACCCCGCGTCATAACGCTTGGGCAACACTGGTACGAAGAAACGTCGCAGCGGTGGCGAGCCGTTGGCTACACTGTATCTGGTTTGACCGGCCTGGGAATTGAACCCCAAATCTTACGCATCGATAGCGACATCTGTAACACTACGCTAAACCGTAAGGTTTGATGAAAAATTATTATAAACGTTAAAAATCTAAATTGCTACTGCAAGTGACGTCACATCGTGATGACGTAGTATTACGTAGTATTTTACGTTATCACGATGTGACGTCACTGAAACCCCCCCATTGAAAAATCCTGCGTACGTCACTGCATGCAATCAAGGTTCGTCCTCGCGACAGAAGCTCTGACGTTTAACTGAACTTGAACACATGATTTGAACTTGAACTTGAACTTGAACACATGATTTGAACTTGAACTTGAACTTGAACACATGATTTGAACTTGAACTTGAACACATGATTTGATAAAAAATAGCAATCCGGCGACAACTTACTGTTTCATTTTGAAAACTCGCTACTTACTGTTTTGTTTCGGATCAGCAGTAAGTTCTTCATATTGTACTCTGTTCTCAGTTCTACTTTTTCTTTCAACTGATGAAGGTTTTTGAAAAAGTCTTGAACTGGTTTGTTCGAAGCATTCAACTTCAAAAGCGCGTTTAAACCTAAAAAGTATTTAAGTAAATTGGGAACGTAGGAAGCATGGAATAAAAACAGCTTAAAAGATAAAAAACACATGCGTGCACTGCTGACGATGACAATTACTCTATGGTTCAAAATGTCTAATCCTTATTTTTGCTCGCAAGGTAAATTAGGTTACAACAAAAATAAGCTAAACATTTAATTTGATTTTGGGTTAAAAAAGCGATTTTGTAACTGCTGGATAAAATTACAAGGATAGCAATAACAATGCTGTTTTCCTCTTTAACTTTTATAAGGCTATATGTTAAATCCATCACATTTTGCCAGAAAATTCGCTTAAATTATTTCAGCAGAAAGTTTACCTTGGATTGAGTCAGTGAAATGTGTAGTCAACCTTGACACATTGAGAACTAATGATTGGTTGTATAAAATTTCCATAGCAACAACTTTTTCGATGGGAAAAGTTTTGTTTTGTTCCACTCTGTTATCGTTAGGAGGTAAAAGAAGAAACCCAGCAGACAGTTCTAAAAATGGTAGATGTAAGTCAAAAAATAACTATAGTACACATGAATAACTAAAACGAAATTGCCATCATAGCACAAGGAAACTGTATTTAAGAAAGGTAACCTTTATAGCCTTGATTAAATGACCCAAGTTTTAACTGTCAATTGAGGAGTGATGAGTCGGCTAACAATTACCATTAATTAGGAAGATGAGTTTATCTGCATGGCCAAGCAAATATGATGGAGGAATGCAGACAATAAACCCCTAATCAATGTTCTTTTTATGCTAGACGGAGCTATTGTGAAAAACTGAATGCTTCAATGATTTATTCCACTAGCTGTAGCAAAAGAATCAACCTAAAAAGGGTCACTTGAATCTTATCTGCAAAAAAAATTCACTCGGCGAGGGCGCGAATGCTCACAGTAAATACAAAAGCATTTGATCATGTTTGAGCAGTGTCTTCTATCAGTAGAAATGGAAAAAAAATGGCAGTGTGTTAGGTTTTTACAAAATTCGTACACTTGATCAGGTTTGCAAAACTCAAAACACTGAAAAATTACTTCTGTGCAATCTTACCTTGCTTTGTCGAATTGGTAAAGGCCTCTAGTTCAATTTCAACTAAACCAATATGGATTTGACTGCTGTTGATTGGTTGGAATCGAATCACGTGGCTCTCTCGCAGAATAGTTCCTGAAGCACATGAACAAAAATTAATTGTTAGATAAGCTCGAATTTTCTTTGAAACGATAGAGTGTTCTTCAATTTCTTACCTTTCACGACACATTTCCAATCTTTCGAGCATTCCTGGCCATCTAGAGAACGATTACTGTTGTTTACAGCAATCACATCGGAAAACATTGTTTGATTTTCATATTGAGGATGTTGCTCCAGCGGCTCATCTTTTTCTTCCTCTCTTGAATCTCTTCTGTGATCTTGATCTTAATAAAACGATTAATGACAAACCGTCAGAGTTTTACCAGGTTTTTCTTGCACTACAGTATAGTTCTACCTACAAAGCTTTTGTAATGACGCAAACACAAACTAATATTTTGCAACACAAATGCAAAAGCGCTAGTATGTATATACCTACTTGCAGTCATGCATACAAACTAATAAGTAACAGAAATTTATTCCCTAAAAACCATAAGTCGAAAAATATTTCAAAATACCTATAACCAGTTTGTTTTATCCTTGCCGAAACAGCACTGATGCACCTCTAAAATTACGATTAACTTGCTTCGTCACAACTTTTTTTAAAATGTCGCTGAAAATTGGTTTAAATCAAAGTAGCTTTTCGCTGAAATTTGTACCTCTGTACTCGAAACGACCGATCTTTAAGCTCGGAATTCCTCTAACAATCATAGGAGCTACAAATCCATCAATATTTCTCACTGACATTCCGAAATCATGAGCTTTGCCAGCTGGAAAATAACTCACAACCACGTCAGGAATTGTATCTACATGTAAAAGACAATGTTGTTCAACTAACTTTATTTTAAAACTTCAGCAACGTTCGTTGAAAACATGAGGTATGTTTACTATAACGCTTTCTTTTTAAACAAAAAGATATAACAACATGCTTCAAAATCTAAGTAAGTTAAATTTTTGAAAAGGAGAAAAATTATTTTTGGCAAAAAATTGAAAGTTGATACAAACGGATAAAACATTTTCACAAAAAATTTAATAAGTTTAGATATGAGCATCTCACTTGTTAAAAGTGTTGAGAATTTCAAGTAAACATGTTGGCTTCAATTTCAATATCCCACTATTGCGTTACTGCGCCCTTGGAAAAAACTTATTTCCAATGATCCTAGTCACCAACCAGCAGAGTAGCATGTTACAAGATTTGCAGAACAAGCCAGAAGAGGTTATTTATGCAGGAGTTGTAAACATATGTGGGTTTCAAGTTTGTTCAAAGTAGATGGATGTAGGTCCATTAAAATTAACATCTAACACAACAATTTCTTCCTTACTTTACTGCAGTTCCATGGAATTGCATTTTTACATTAAAACTAATCGCAAATGTACCTTGTACATCATGATCGGGAGGCACACTATGGTGGGTGAAATCGGGGTCGGTAAAATTGATGGTGTTCCGTTGAGTGCAGTTATGAAGCGTCAGACTCACATTTTTCCACAAGAAAGAAAATGTTTTTGAAACTGAAAAGTGAAAAAAAGATTAAGTTAATTTTTCTTGGGTACACTGTGAATTAAATTTTACTTGGTGAAGTGGTGGTGCACGAACAAGTTGCAGATTTTCCGTGACAAGTTCGAATCTTAACTGAACCCGATCGCTTTGCGTATATTAAAGGGCCTGCTTACTCAAAGAGTTCATTACCCAGTAGTTTTCACTAAATCGCTTTAATTCAATTTTAATGCTTTTTCAATAACCTCAGTTATCCTACTAGGCTTACTTTCATCAACAACTAACCTGAAGAATTGCACCATTCATGATTGTCATGAGTCATATTCCAGAAAACTCTTTGAAGGTCAGTAAGAACGTGAGATCGATTATATTCGTATCGATATTGGAAGTGGGTATCGTTTAGTCTTATCCAGTCTAGCATAAATGTATCGACATTTACGATAAGTCCGCAAACCATAAGATGTTTTATTCAACTAATTTGTTTCGTTAACTGCTTTGGAACGATTAAATCAGAAAGAAATAGTCACAAGTTAATGCGATGTTGCTACGGATTGATATCTTCAATTTCATAATCTAATCACAAGAAACCGATAAAATCTTTATACGCTAGAATGTTTGCACGAATTGCAGTAGTGCCCTAGTGCTCTAGTTAGATTTAGAATTTCGACATGCTGCTTCGTAAGAATCGTAAATGAAAGCATAACGTACATATGACACAACCGAGACGAAAAAATCACATAACTACTAAAAAAGATTACTCACAATAGTTTTTCCACTCGCTAAGCTTCCGTCGGTTTTCAAAATAAGAACTGTTTAAAAAGTTTGTAAAGATTTGATCAAAATAGTTATCAGCAAAATTCACTACTGAGTGATTCCAATGGATTAACCACTCAAAATACTGCAATTGTTGAAACGAGCCAGTCATGCTGGAATCTCGAATTGATTGGTTATGCATCAACCAATCCAGCACAGCCAAATGGTGGATGACACCAGTAATATTATGTTCTTCTAGCGAATGGTTTTTCCTTAACCAATCCAGCAAAGCCATGTGGTGGAAGATACCAAAAATACTATGTTCTTTTAGCGAATGATTATTCATCGACCAATTAGAATTCACGAAGATCGTAAAATAGTCAGTAATATTGTGATCGCTCAGTGATTGGTTACTCATCAACCAATCCAATAAAGCTAACTGCTTGATTATATCAGTAACATTATGTTCTTCTAGCAAATAGCTTTTCATGAACCAATCAGGGTTCCCCAAGTTCTGGAAATAGTTAGTATAATTTTGATCGCGCATTGATTGTTTATTCATCAACCAATCAGGGTTTACTAAGTGCTGAAAAAATCCAGTGGTGTTGTGATCACTTTTTGATTGGTTGGTAAGTAACCATTCCAAAAACGCAAAGTGCTGGTAAAACAACCCAGTTGCATTTGAACTCTCCATTGATCGGTTGCTCAACAACCAATCAAAATCTGCCAAATGTTGGAAAAAGATAGTATCATAGTGATCACTTGACTGGTTGTTCATTAGCCACTCAAATGCATCATGATAGGTGGAATTTGTAGCGTTAAGCTTTTGAATTGTTTCATTTAAAAATTTATCGTAATTTTTCCAGTCAATAAACCAACTCGAGAAGAAATCTGGGTCCAACGGAGAATGAGTTTCGTTATGCAGATCAGTTGCATTACTGGAATAATTCGCAAGTTGTGAAGCGCCTCTCACAAATTGAAAAAACAGATCGAGATCACGGTTAAACATGGAATTTTGGCCTGAATGCGAAAAAATACCATCACTGGATGTCGTGTGCCGAAAATTTTTTGAATCGTTGAAGGCGGAGAGTGGCATCTGTAATCCCCTACGAAGCTGAAAAGCATCCTCTAGAGTCTGTACTTCCGACGTACCGTGCTTTGTCAAAAACTTCGGGTCTACGTATTGCATCCAAATCTTTTCTTGTTCCTTTGCAGTGAAATAAAAAAAATCTGCTGGAAAAAGTCTTGCTAAAATTGCTTCGTGAAACCATTCCAAGTAGTCCGATCTCCTTGCTAAGCTCTTAAATTCTTTTTCAACTCTGTGAACGAAATTTAAGATAACACCTACATCAGTACCGTTTTCTGAAACCTGGCGATGACTTAGCATTTGTTCGTGGTATTTGGTTGAGAGATGGTGAAAATGAGTAAGTTCCATTTCAAACGCATTGCTTAGTTCTTGAATGGGCAAAGAAGAGGAGTGATTTTCAGAGCGAAATTGCTCTCCCATGTGTGAATTTCGCTCTTGAAACGTTTGGTTTCTGAATAATTCAGCAGTTTCATTCATCATAGTGGTCGAAGCATTACCAGAACTGACGCGGTCCGAAGTACGGTTTGAATTGTTGAAGCGTGTGAAATCAAACCTATCTTTTGATAGCATGCTTTTGTTTTGCTCATGCGAATCCATAGCAAAAGAAAAGTTCTCATCTAGTGAGTATCTCGTATCCAAAATGTCTTTAAAGAAATTTGACCTCTCTTGCATCCGTTCATTCAATATCTGTTCCACTTCTTCCAGTAAAATTTCCAACATCAACTCAGTTTTGTTTTGTTTTCTTATTTCTTGAAGACCACTATAAAATAAACCGAACCATATATTGCTGCAATTATTTCCAGTTTGCTTTAAATTTAATTGTGGAATAGCTGAGTGGAAACGAAGAAAGGTTTCTTGCCAACGAGTCTCATCAGGAAAAAAATATAAGTTTTCACCAAAAACATCTTCAAAACTTTCAAAATATGCTTTGTCACTTTGCATCAAACCATCATATGAAGTGGTTTCAGCATCATTATAAAAATTTTCCTTTCCCGACGAATTTTGTTCCTTTATTGGAGTATCATCACGTTCTTGATCACTGTCTGTCGTATTGCGTTGGTTTGAACTTGTTGAACTGCTTGAATTATAGTTGTTTTCTTTTACCGGTTGAAGATGTTCTTTTAAATTTTTGTCAGCTGAATTTTCAGTCGATTCATTCCATGTTTGATGTTCTTCGTACGCGGACCATTTCATTTCTTCTTTGCAGCTCATCAAAAAGACAAAGTCATTCAAACTAAATGCAGTCATATTTTCTGTTGTCATATTTTTATGGCTTTTCAAAACCCACAAAAAGTTGTGTATTGTGGAAAAAACCGAACTGATTTGTCCTGAATCCTCAGTACCGTTGATGCTGCTGCTGTTCAAGTTTGATTTATGAGTACCAAAAAAATTAGAGTTCAGAGGAAAATCGTTCTCTACATCCTTATATATAAATTCCCATGCAATCCTAGTAAGCTCTTGTGTCTCCAAGTCTGTTTGATTGAGGTTGTTTAAAGTGATTTGAATCCAAGTGTCGTTCACAAAAGGATCGTTTTCCACTTCCGTTTGGTTCCTATTTTTTAGGTCTTTCATCAGCTTTTGAACGTCCAAGCGCCGCAAAAACTCCTTAAAATGTTTCTCTGCTAAATGACATTTCAACCCTCTGTACTGACTTGACCAAAAATCATTCAGAGTGTTGATAAACTTCCTTCTTTGCAATCTCAAAAATAACTGCTCCACCTTGTTTTGTTGGTTCCTCACTGACTGCAACATCTCCAAGTCATTTCCATATTTGTTACTTCGAATAATTTGGTAGAAATCTTCCTTATTGCTTGCGTTTGTACCAGCAAGGAGAAGAACGGATTTCAATATGGAGTGACTCACAAGAGCTGAAAAACCAGTTGGGTGATTGATCATGGGCCAATGATGAGTTCTATTTTCTGTAATCCTCGATTCATTCCTACAACATAACTTAGTCAGTAATTAATATGAGGACCATTGGCCAACAACTAAACTTAGAGTATCGAACTCCGTGTTTTTCTAACCCAAAGCATTCTTTTGGATTGAGCAAGAAAGTAATTGTTATCGGACTGAATCATAACATTTACAAAAATTACATTATTTATCTTGATCGTAAGCAAACTCAATGGCTTGAAACTTAGTTTTTACTTGTTCAGTTTGTGCTCAAAGCGTGAAAGAACAAAAGAGACGGCGTCTTTCCAATCTTCGTTCAAGTTCAAGCAGCGGTCACAAGTTTTTTCGCCAAAGCTACCAAGGTAATCAGGTCCTAAAAATTTTGAAAACTATTGAGTATATTGTTAAGCATAAACTTCAAAATCAGACTACTTTTTCGTTGAAAGTCAATTAGCTTTACAACAAAAATAGATCTGTAGGCTCAACTACTTGTATTTCACGAAAAGAATACGTTTGTCAAATATTCAGAACAAATTTAGAGGAAATAAAAGACACTATGCCACGGCAAAACTTTTCAAACTAGAGTTTCTTAAAATTTGGATGCTTACCGTTTGTCGTAAAAAATGCTAAATCAGTGGAGCCGACGTGCGCCAGTTGTAATCAAAAATTCGTACAGGCAGTCAAGGAACCGGGTAAAACCTATGACTATATGATGAGCGCTTAAAACGCAAAATTGGTTGTAGTCTCGTAGAGTTGGTTTTGTAGGGTTCAGATATTTTTAAAGCCTACCTTTAATATTTCCCAGAAAAGAGCTATGAGGTAGGCCTACTCAGTAAATTAATGACAAATCATTGCAAACTCACCGAAATCATAATCCATCGACTTCCAGTATCCATCATCACCATAATCGAAGTAGGACGAATCCAATTCAAAATGATTTTGCCTGCATTAATACAAACTAAGCTGATTTTCGGAAAATTACTTGCCCACTGTTTTGTTCGGCCAGCTATTTTCTAAATCATAGCCTACAAACTCGGCGCAACAAATTTTCTTGATTGAAGAGTCAAACGAAGAAATGGGTATGCGCTTGAGCACGTAGGGCACTTGCCACGTCTGGGTTTAACTGATTTCTTAATAATACTGCAGTTTCAAAACTTGTTTTTATTATTAGACTATCTTTTCTACAAGCAGAAATTGCGAACGCAACAATCCAAAGTTTACTATTTTAACGACACCTACAAAACGCACGCTTGTCAATTACTTAAAGTATTATAAATGGGCATTATTTTAAAAAGACAGCAAACAAAACTTTTACCATCCGGTATCATAAGCATATTCCAGCTCGGTCTCATTTTGTCTATCCAAAAACCGGAAGTCTTGCTGGTCAGCAAAATGAGCTAAAGCAAGTAGCATCAACTCTGAAAAGAGATTGCAGAATGACAGAATGATGTAAATGTGGTTTTGTTTCGATACATATGAGCCAAAAAACATTACAAAAACAAAACTACAGTCTTAGTCCTGAAAAGGGCAAGACCTTCAGGTTTTCAAATTAAGTCATAAAGGTGCTCTGCTCTAAAAAGGACAACGGAGACATAACAATAAAAATGAAATTACCGTAAAGCTAGTTAATCGAACACCAAAAACTTAAAATCCGATAAATGTACAGAAGATTCTCTTATTATATGTAGCTTATTGAATTTACTGATCCGTTTTTCCTTATGCCGGGCATAACAAAAAGTTTACAGACGAGGCAAATGTCGCAACACTCATTACATCGATAGATGTGTCTTTGCTACGCTATGTGAGGTTTAGAAGAAGGGTAAAATTGTTCAAGTATGATTCTAATTAGGCCTAATTATAAATCAGATTAAAAGCAAAACTCACCAAGAAGAAAAATATCCACGCATCTTTCTTTAATCTTGAAAGCCATTTGATCCAAAAGCATTGACAATGTATACTAATAAAACTACTTACTTCATGTTTAACTTATAATTTCGGCCAGTAGGATTATTCTTCAAAAAAAGTATAAACATAAATTTTTTATTATTATTAAGCAGTAGTATATGCGGGCATCAGAGTCGGATTTACGTATGGGCTAAGCAGAATGAAGCGTTTGGCCTCGGAGAGAATGGACGACCTCAGTGAAAATGAGGGACCTCATCACGAACAATCAAGACCTTTTTTGCTCTTCACCGATATTTTCAGTGAAAACGGGACATCTGATGACGTGTAGACTTTTTGTTTGCTCTTCCAATCAGTGTGATCAAATAGCCTAGGGCCCCTCATTGTTTAAATCCGGCCCTGGCAGGCACGCCTAAGCATACATCCCTCCAAACACGTTTGAAGTAATATCTTCATACCAAAGTAATAATGGAGCAGAGGTTTGTATTTTGTTTGCATAGTATATTTTTTAGGGTGTTTCGTTTTTTCACCGTTTTTGTAATTAAAAATGCTTAGGGTCGCATGTGATGGAGTTTTGGGCACTAATTCCAAACACGAAAAAAAATTTTAAATGACGTCATTTAGGGGGGGCAGGCCGCGCTTTAAGCTTTTTTGGGGGAATTTCCCTTACTCGAGAACGGAAGAAGATAGCGCTTCGATAGAATATTGATGTCAAAATGCGCAGAATTGTCGATTTCCTACACCCCTCTAAGAGACTCCATAACTCTAACTTTATCCAATAACAAGTTATTTTGAAAACACAAATTTTGCGTTATTTTTGACTGTAATAATTTATAACTTAAATTAAAATAAAATTTGTTTTTTCAAAATAACTTGTTATTAGATGAAGTTAGAGCTATGGAGTCTCTTAGAAGGGTGTAGGAAATCGACGATTCTGCGCATTTTTTTGTTATTAGCATATTTATCTTCCTATCACGAGAAAGCGACGAAGCGCTGTACGAGCTCGCTTAGGAGTTGCCGGCCATCTATCTACCACAATAAGATGAGGGAATCCCGTTAAGTGCCTTTCCCAACGGCACAACAAGTAAACTTGCCGGCTTTCTCCACACTGTCCCTTAAATGCTGAAAGTCAAGCAGGGAAGCTGTGAATACCAATTTTAAAGTCATTGGTTTGACCCGACTCGGAATCGAACCCCAAGTCTACCTATCCAGAAGCAGACGCTCCATACCACTCGGCCATCTGATCGGTATATTTTGGCACCAATATTCTATCGAAGCGCTATCTTCTTCCGTTCTCGAGTAAGGGAAATTCCCCCGAAAAAAGCTTAAAGTGCGGCCTGCCCCCTTAAATGACGTCATTTAAAATTTTTTTTTCATATTTGGAATTAGTGCCCAAAACTCCATCACATGCGACCCTAAGCATTTTTAATTTCAAAAATGGTGAAAAAACGAAACACCCTAATATTTATCCTCCTATCACGAGAAAGCGATCTATGCGCTATACGAGCTCGCTTAGGAGTTGCCAGCCATCTGTCTACCAGGAATCCCGCCAAGTGCTCTTCCCAACGGCACAACAAGTAAACTTGCCGGCTTGTTCTCCATACTGTCCCTTTAATGCTGAGCCCTGATGGTCAAGCAGAGAAGCTGTGAATACCAATTTTAAAGTCATTGGTTTGACCCGTTTGACTTCACTTGGAATCAAACACGAGTATAGCCTACAGCTCCTGAGGCGGATAATCTTACCACTCGGCCATCTAAGCTATAGCCTAGTTTTCCAGTATGTTTGCCTTTACTCTTGGGAGATTTCATTCATTTCAAAAATGAGTCTATTGTGTAATCTTCCTTTGATGTATGCCCAAAAATTTACAAAGAAGACTGAACAATTTAAGCAAGAATAATCGTCAAGAAATTCGTCGACGCCGTGCCGAGCGTCTACTCACAATCGAATGCAAACACTTCTGAACCAGGGCTAGATTTAAACAAAGAGAGATCCTAGGCTATTTGATCACACTGATTGGAAGAGCAAAAAAAAGGTCTACTCGTCCTCAGAATGTCTTGTTTTCATTGAAAATGTAGGCGGAGAGCAAAAAAAATATTTTCGTTGTTCGTGATGAGACCCTTCATTTTTCCGAGGCCCTAGGCTTCAGCCTGCTTGGCCTTTTAGTAAATCCGGCCCTGCTCTGAACCTAATAAAGTTTGTTTCAAATAAAATCTAAAAAGAAAATTTAACTGCTTTTAAGGCCCACTGATTGTCTGTTGTATGAGTCTATTGCTTTCTGACTAAAACTTGGCGTTTTTTAGGAAGGTATGAAATCCTTAGAAAACTTCTCCTGAACAGGTTAAACTTGAATGAATGATGAAAGCCTTAATCACTCAATCATATAATAATGTTTTTCAATTTAAGTTTTAATAAAACCATCGAACAATATTCACTTTCGTAATATTTAAAGGTCCTATGAATTATAAATGAGATTAGCAATAAAGTCTTGTAAATATAAATCGTAACAATTGAAATATATCTAGTTATTACTGTAAACACAATTTCATGGCAATGAAAACGTTAACTTACGCAACGAGAAAAATATAGGCTACAGCAAACAAAAAGATATTATCAAACTCAGTGATTCATTGGGTTAAATTAACCCTGTTCATATGTCCAATGTAAGTGCTGGGCCAAAATCCCACTGGCTCTCTGGATCAAAATTGAATTTTTGATGTCATAATCACATTTTTCAATTGTGATGTCAAATTTGATTGTGACGCAGAAAATCCGCGCGCTTGTGGCCCAATTCAATCCGGGCAGGGCAATTGTTACCAAACGATGTTTTTAGTCATGTTTTCTTTTTCACAAGCATCGCTTGCAGCATCGAGTTGGAATAATTTTTTTTACCTAAATACAGAAACTTACGAAAAGTCTGGGACCAAGATGGGTTTGCATAAAACACCCAAGTGGAGGCGAGCTTTATTTGTTCTTTTATGATGCAATGCAGCTTGTCTTCGCAAGTTGAGTGTAAATAGATCGAAGCTGCTTGACCAGCGGAGTAGCGAAAATTTTAAAAGGGGGCGCTTACCTAAACTGCAAAAGCGATCAAAAGAGTCTGGTATATTAGAGTCACTTAACAACATTATTTATGATCTTTTTCACTGAAAGGCAAAGTCAGAAAAAGAAAGGGGGGATGGCGTATAATTTTTTGTCAATTTTGTGAAATGACAGTACATTGGGGAATCACAGATTCTGTACCGGTACGGCAATTCAATTCAAACTTTTACCTATCCACTATTCTTATATATACTTATCTCTCACCAAAAACTACATTTAGGCCCAAGTAATTAATTAAAGTTGAGCAAGTTAAAAAATCTGTTCAATTGAGCTTACTACAAAATATAATGCCAGCAAATCCGAAACTAGAAATCACCTTGATTTAAAAGAATTCTGCAAAATCAAGCAACAACCGAGATTAAACACTTTTTTCCTCAGTGAAGCCTCGTTTTTCTTTGGTGATGCATTACGAAGAATACATAGCTTAAAGCCGATTTACACAGTACTGCACTAATATTATGTCGGTGCTGATGCACATCTTTGCGTACACTCGTAATTTTTTGGCGAATTTTCGACAAACAGTATTCGCACCTTAGCTTAGATTCTTTAACACTTCACAGAACAGTGCCTGCAAATTCTTAACTCGCTATCAGTTACACATCACAGTTTGGTTCTGCGTACGTACAAGTAAGCATTAAAACCCACATTATGTAAACCGACCTACGCTTTACACGCTGCTTTTGCAGCATAGTTTTCTAGTATGATATATTTCCCTAGCTTACATCAAGCGATAATGGCATCCTATAGGCCACCCGAAGCATGAATGCTTCGTAGCACGAATGCAACAACCGAGCGTGCACAGGCAGGTGGTGCACTGCACACGGTCCATACATTGCTAGCATTCAAAGACCTTTTTTAGAGGAAGACTTTTATTTTGAACGCTTTGGGGCATTACTCTCAAAAACTCTGGGGCCCTGCAATTGTTGTTGCACCTAGGCCCCACCACACGAAATTAATGCCCATGCTTTGTAGAATGCAAAGCTTAACTTTCGATTTGCATCATGTACTGATAGCAAATAATAACCAATGTCGGCTACCAACAGTGAAGCATTATCCTCACCAGAAAGCAGCGATGGCGGAAGCGTTTCTAAAGTGGGGGGGCCAAAAGCAATGACCAGATTTCCTTCGCCTGCTATCCATATTTAGCCTGTCAACGTGTGACATGTCCAGTTTTTATGGGCTTCAGACCCACAGCTCTTGCTTCTATAGTTTCTGCATCACAATTAAATTTTTCATGTCATGACGTCAAAAATTTAATTGTGAGGCGGAAACTAGAAGCAAGAACCGTGGATGTAAAACCCACGTAAATTGGACATGTGGACAGAGTAATTAGGTAGCTGAAGTTATTGTTTTAGCGACCCCAACAGCTACTGTAGGCAAAATACCATAACCGTCCGTAAAGCCTCTATTTGAGCGCCACTGTAGGGAAAGGATTGAAAAATAGAACGCTACCCTCTCATTGAACACCACCAGTAATGCCACTACAGCGGAAGGTGTTGAAAATGACGAGAACGGCTACACAGGGACGTGTCACCTGACTTTCGGCATTAAATTTTTGATTACTTGTAGATATTTTTTTTTCTTTAAAGGTTAAATGTTAATTCTGTTACAAGTTTTTTTTTTTCATTAATTAAATTTATCTTCCCAAAATTCTAGCCAGCTAGTCAAAAAATATAGCACCATCCTCTAACTCAGACATGGGCAAACTGCAGCTCGCCGGCACTTACACAAACTTAAACTCCCACCGTGAATTGAGCGGAAGACCTTTTTTTCGTTTTCAGATCATGGATGGCAGTGATTTTCAAAAAATAAGTCTCAACGGTACAAAATTGGAATAGAAAACGAGAAAAACGAGGTGAGAACCTTTTATTTTGGAGATCACATTCGTACGTGGACCGTGATCTCCAAAAAAAAGTCTTCACCTTGTTTTCCAATCAGCGTGCGGCCCGGGGGTTCAACAGTTTTTCCAAATCTGGCCCTTCGCGTGAAATAATTGCCCACCCCTGCTCTAACTGAACACCACCTAGAATGTCAGAAAAGGAGAAGAGAAGGGTTGAAAAATAGAGCACTGTGGCCGTGTGGCGCTCAAATAGAGGTTTCACGGTGTGTCACGTATACGGTCACGGAAACATCAAAAGCAGAAAGCTTTTTTGGAGCATGCGAAAAGATAAAGTTGGGATGATCAATCACTCAACTCGTTTAACGTTATTTCCTACGCCGATACGGTAATGAGTAGAGAAATAGTAGAACTTCATAAATCGCATCGCCACACGAAAAACTAGAATCGAAACGTTTTAATTGCTTTCTCTGACTAGAAACAACAGTTTTGTGGGCAAAGAAATTGCTAGGGTTAGCAAAACAAAATGAACTAAAAAATCTAAATAGGCCTACATTGAAAAAAAATTAAAAACTAGGCTATAGATATTTTGCACAGTCCGCCGCTTTTATTTTATGACAACTGCTTATTTTTTCGATTTTGAAGGTTAGTTGTTAACGTCAAAATTAAGTCTGAAAAAAGCAAAGCTCCCTCCTTCCTGCGAATTAGACCCGCCCCTCGCACTATGAAAAATTACATTGCAAATACATTTGGCTACATTTCTTTTCAGTGACTGTCTGCAAAGTTAGTGCAGATAGTAGGGTATACAATACATCAATGGAGGGTCCTAGTTTGGCCTTCAGTTGCTATTGTGTACTATAAACGACACTTACGACAACCACTGTACCTCGCCTCGTCTCAAAACGTACCGTAAAATGCTTTTTTTACTCTGAAAGCTCAGACCAGTGATTCTCAATCTTTTCTGAGCCGTGGCCCCTTGACTGTACCTCTAAAAGACCGTGGCCTCTATAGTGTGCAAGTTTAAAAATCCCGGTCAGTTATAAATTATTAATGATTTCTACCATCGTGGCTCCCAAAAGAACACTGTGGTTCCTTTGGGGGGCCAAGGGCCACGTTTGAGACGTTAAAAACCCCTGGCTTAGATGCTACCAATGGCTGGTTTGCCTTTTATATGTTAAGATGCTCAATTTGACATTTACAAGCCGCAAGTTAATTTTTTTTTGTAAGAGGATTACACTTTTCTGTTCCGTTAACCTCACAAACAAAATTAAGGATTTAATCTCTTTCCTGGGTTTGAATTTCGATGGTAGGCCTATTAAGTTTCAAATACATTCATGCGGAGGTATTACTGTAGAAATAAACGCGTAAATTAGGCCCCCCCCAGGGACCTTCCAGAAAAACAGTGGGGGGAGGGAGCAAGGCTCCCCCGCCTCCGTAGGCCTATTAAGTTTCAAATACATTCATGCGGAGGTATTACTGTAGAAATAAGCGCGTAAATTAGGGCCCCCCAGGGACCTTCCAGAAAAACAGTGGGGGGGGGCAAGGCCCAGGGCACACCTATGCCAGAAAGAACGTCAGACCATCATGAGGTTTCAGACCTGCAGCGCTTACAACTTAACAAAACCTTTCATTAAAATGCACACGCTTAAATTTTTCATCTAGAAAAATCAGTAAGAACAATTTTACCGTAATTTTTATTAAGCTTATAGTTAAAAACAAGAAAGCAAAAATTCAAAGCAGCACCAAATCAAATCACAAAGATATTCGCTACAATCATATACTGAACGTATGCTGAAATTGGGCAGTAGCAATAGCTGACGATTTTTTCACGGTAGCTAAATTGTGCAATGCTACGGCAGTAGCTCAAAACTACGCAAGCCCACCATACACACAAAATTTGCATGAAATAAAGATGACATCAGTGGCTTGGTCTTCCTCATGAAAGGCTGCGCTCAGTCTATATCAGAAAGGCAAAAAATCAGCAAGCGGTTTTCCTTCTGCCTCGAGAGCGTGTGGATCGACAACTTGCTGGGCTAACGCATGTGTGTCTATTATTTCTTGTGGTCACACCTGCTGGTGACGATGTAGATTGGGTAGTAGTTTCTTGATTGAATTTATTGAAGAGACGATGATTTTGCACATCCAACTTCTGGCGCAGAATACCAGTCAATATGAATTCCTTATCAACAATGGGAATGCCATTCTGAAAAACAGACACTGGCATGATACGTAACACTGTAGGATCTTCGCATAGAACTCTTAGCAGTGACAAGGGGAGACGATCATTTCTAGCTCGTCAGCCGGATTACATGGCGGTAGTCAATCATAAAAAAATAACCACATCCATTTGGCGGCTACGAGCTCATTGGAGCACTATGAGTTTTAAAATTAAATCTTTCGTAGCTGGCATTATTACCACGGAACGTGTAACTAGTGGCGGGCATATCTCTGCGACTTACCGCCTGGGCAACATAATTCCGAAGAAACGTCGCAGCGATGGCGACCGATTTGATCCACCCACGACTCGAACCCCAGACCTCAGGCACCGATAGCTAGTGAACTAACCGGCCGGCGCGTGATCGAGCTTATAATACCTTCATAGCTGCAGAGCAGTGGCGTTTATCTTCTTCAGTTGAGACCACTATAACGTCACTCAGTTGATTCTTGCTCTGTAATTTCGCGACTCGTTTCCCGCCTCCACATTCAATGATCTGATACATTTGATCTGGAGGAGGGAGTACATTTTTGGTCACGTGGATACGATAACCATGAAACAATGGTACCTCACGTGACCTAGCAGTGGCTAATGCACTCGTAAGCTTAAATTGATATTGGTCTTCTAAACCTGTAAAAGGCGAGGCTGCTGAAGCAGATGACTGGCTTAAGACATCTTCTGAAAGCTCGAATTCGTCTTCAGCCAAAAATCTAAACAAAAAGAATATTCTACTTCGGATAATATTTTTTTTTTACTTCATCCAAATATTACAATTCAAACTACAAAAAAATATTAAGAAACCGTGATAGGACGTTAATCCATCCGAGAGCATGTTCTGGTAAAAAAGAATGGTTTTGGGGTAAGAGTTGGATGGCGAAAAAAGAGATGTCAAGAGGACATGGAGAAAGCAGGTGGAACAGCGCATGAAAGCTGGCTTTAATTGAAGGATGCAAGAACCGAACGAAACAAATATTTCATTGAGGTTAATCCGGTCAACTTCGTTCAACTGAGACGAGACTGAATAATGAAATCATCATTATCGATTCTTGTGATTTCAGTCAGCTTAACCTTACACAATATTTTTTCATTTAATAATTCTAAAGGTGCGTTTTCCAATACGTGACACGCGAAAACCTTCTATATTTCCTTACATTATGACTTTTGTCGCATCGTCGCATATCGGTAAACGCACTTTAAGTTTAATACAGTAGTTCTAAGTAGCGAAGTAAAGTTAGTGTTCGGTTTGTAAACACAACACTTCTACTGGCTAAAAAATTTCAAGCCATTTTCAATCACAAAAAAAGCTACCTTTTACATTCCTTGGATTGTCTTAGCCATTCCTGGGTGACAATATGACTACCTCGTACAACTGCACACAGAAACTTCACGGTTCGACGCATTTTGTCCGTGACTAAATGGGTGCACTCATGCATATCATCAGTAAGGTGGCCGCCCAACTCTCTAACTATTGACTCTCCAAATTTGTCAATAACTCCTGCATCATAAAATAAGATCAGTTAAAAACGTTTGAGCTTTTCTAAAATCACTTTCGTGATGATAGAGTAGCATATCATTAAAACCACCACGTGTTAATTTGGGTTATTTCACACGAGGCCTGCGCACTCGAACTCGCTGAACTCATTTTTTTTGCCAAACTTGAAACAAAATTCCTAAACTTGAACTCGCTCTCCAAAAACGTTGATTGAAGTTTTGAACTTGTCCAAAACTTGACAAAAATTGCTTGAGCTTAGCCAAAACCCGATAAAAGCTACTTAAAGTTTGCATAAAATCGGTAAAAATTACAGAAATCGAATTCGCAAAAAGAACATGAGCTGGACTTGTAAATTCCTAATAACTCAAACTCGTTCAAAACGCTAGCGAGTTCGCAGTGCAGCAGAAATTTCAACTGGGCTTAACACACCAAAATATGTTGCTGGTCTGCCCTACCCTATTTAAAAATAGAGCTGCAATTAAAAACAGTTGTCTCCGTGTGGTAGTGTGGCCCGTCTTTTCTAAAACGCTGGACTTAATGGGTAACAAATCTGCCTAAGGGACAAGTTTGGGGACACTCCCAGGGACCCAAACGTACCTCACAAATACACCAATTTTTTTCACTTTAAATAAATGACAATAACAACTTACCAGTAAACATTACTTTGGGTTTTAGTTTTCGAGGTCGCAATGCCAATGCAGCCGATTGCACCACATTTTCATTAAGTTCAGCACCTAAACAAAAGCTCTTTCATTTTGGCAGTTCAAGCAAAATAAATAGCAAGTGGAAAACTAGAGACCGAGTTCAAAAAACTCGACGGAAAAAACTCAAGGGATTTATTCACAAGTGCAAAACCTGTGAGTTGAAAAACTAATGGCATTAACGAGTTGCTGTAGAAGATCTGACTGTAGTTTCTCAGAAGCAAAATTTAACGAAAATGGCAGAGAAGGACCTGAGGTACACAAAACACGTAAAATCGTGAACTTACCACTGTTATTATCCACATCTTTTGACACGGTAATGGATTTAGTTTTTCGTCTCTTGGCTTGTGTTTTGCTGGACTTGCTGGCTTCATCAATAAAAGGATCAACGATTTTCGTCGCACGACTATCAACATTAAAGTACAAGTGAATGGAAGATAACGCAGTTACCGCACCCTGCTCCAAATTCAACGCAGTGGTGCTAGTGACTCTTCGGTGCCCACAAGTCAGCAACCACACGCCAAAATTAAACGAACTTGATAACTTGAATTAAAAAATCAAATCTTTACTACACACGCGGTGTTACGTCAAAGCGTGTAACGAGAGGCCGGGCCCATTCCCACGGCATACCCCTGGCCAACATAGCTCCGGCGAAATGCCGCAGCGGTGGCGACTCTGTATCCAATTAGACCGGCTCAGGAATCGAACCCAAAACCTTCTCGCCCATAGCAATGTCAACCACAATGCCAACTGCACGGATAACTTGAATTAATCCTTCATTTTTGCAAAATCATCAAAGCAAAAGCAAGCATCTTCAGATTCGGAAAATAAGTTTTAACCACGTAGTGCAACCACGTTGAAAATAAGATAGAGTTCAGAACTGTACAAAAAAATTATCGAAGGAAAAAATAAGCTACCTTTGTTTGAGAACCACGCTACTAGCGAGTGGAGGGCCAGAATCAACAGGAATACTGCTACCAACGAAATTTTGCTGATGGAAATATCAAGTAAATTATAGCACTAACCGCGAATTAACTTTTCGGCTGGGCATTTTCCTGCGAGATCTTTTGCCTTCTGTAGATTGTATACTGTGACTGGAACTGCAATAAACATGCGATTAAATAAATAAAAAAAGTTGAAATCAAATTTTAATACCTTGCACTAGCCGAAGAAACTTCTGGTGGATTGGCTGCATCAGCAACATCAATCTTTGGTGATTTACACGGTAAACTTTCAGAATGAGGCAAGGATCTCTTACTTTTACGAGTCCCTCGTATTTTTTCTTCTGATTTCACAGTTGGTACCTTTTGGGTCTTTCGTTTTGCCCTTTTCCTCGTGTTGGGAATTCTACCACCACGTTCACAAACTTCCGCGCCATTTTCTTCAGCTAATTGCTGTAGATCGACCGCACAGCTATTGGATTTAGATGCGCGCGTAGTACGGCGATTAGACAAACTCTTTTTTTCGTTATTGCCTTCACTGGTCAAATTGTCGGGATTCGTTTCAGATGAAGTTTCAGGCTGAGTCAATTTTTTCTGACGCGAGTTTTTCCTTTTCGTAGCGGCTTTGGGTTTACACTTAACGGTGAAATGCGTTCCGCTGACGTTTAATTCTTCATTATTTTTCGCATTACTTGGTCTCTGCGGCGTCAAAGGCTTCGTAAATACAGATTGGGTTGGCAAGTTATCTTCATCAATACTCTCATTTATACCATTGGAGGTAGGTGAAATCGTGGGTGGTGAGTTACAAGATTCCGCACAAGTATTTTTCAGTGGAGAAACTTTTGATTTCGTGGATGCGGAGTAGTCATAAATGTCGCTGGTGAACTTTTTGTTTTGACCTCTGCCCTTTCTTCTTGACCTAGCGAGAGGAATATCTTTTTTAAGGGTGCATACTTTTTTTGAAGCAGATGAGGGCAAGCGTAAAACAGATGGAGAATTTTGGGGCTCTTTCTCTTTACGATTGTGTATTGATTTTAAAGGAGTTGAAGTAGTTTTTAACTGTTCAGGTATAGTGGAAAGTAACGACTGCGCTTTAGAAACAGCTGAACTTCCTGCATCACAAAAAGCCTGCGTTTCAGCACAAGCATAAGAGTCATTTTCAACATCACTAGTTGGAGTGGAATGAAAAATATCCTCATCACTCTCTTCTCCGTCAGATATGTATGAGTCCGGAAGCGCGAGATTATAAATCGACAAATTATTGTTCTTCTTTGCGAACAAACAGCTTAAATCTGGGTTAGGAGCAGCCGATTCAAAATTTTTAACAGAAGAAACATTGTTGTCTTCTACTTTCTCCTCAGAAGTCTTTTCTTCAATTTTAAAAAAGCGTTCTTGATTTCTATCAGCGTCGGCTATCGCTTGTTTTTCATTGATGGCTAAGTCTAACGGCTGTACAGATATTTTTGAACTGCTCAGAGGGGACTGGCAATCATTTTCATTAAGTGTTTTTTCGGAGTCCAAGTTTGTCTGTGTCGTTACTAGTTCATCTGGAATGTCATCATTGTTAACTATGGTCACTTTATCACAGCTGGCCAATTTGGAGAAGCTATTAAGTACATTATCTTCATTCTTGGCAGCAAAACTGTTATCAGCAGAAACACCAGTTGGTTCATAAGGCAGTGCATTGGAATCTTTATTTTTATTAAAATTGTTTTTTGTCATGCTTGACTTATTTTTATTGCTATCATTCTCAGTATCCTCATTGGTGATATCTGTACATTTGTTCGTTACGCATTTAACAGAATCGGTCATGTGTGCTTGAGCTGCTATTCCATCAGCATTTTTTGAATAAGAATCATTGGAAGCAGTACAAACTTCCTCAAAAAGGTCTTCTTGTAATTCAGTACCAGTATTTTCATTTTTTTCACATATTTCTTTAAAAGAAGGTTGAGTAATCAAATCATCGTTAAAAGTATCAGATTGATTTAAAGAGTTCAGGTTGGCTGCAGCAGAATCACGAAGACTATCTTTTTCTTCATGCAAACTTTGATCTTTCAAACCACAAACTTGCGTCAAAACTAAATCAAATTCGGTAGTTGAATTTGAAGTGAGCTCAGACACATTTATAACGTTTCCAACTCCTTCATTGAAGTTTGATTTCTCAGTAATGTTGTCATTTACTTGAAGGATATCAGAGTGATTGGCGATCGTTACCTTCTCTACGCATTTTTCTTCCAAAACTGGTGTTTCAAAATCAATGTCCTCTACTTCGCTCAAATTTTTTGCTAGCTCGTGAGGTTTCACAGGAGTTGGAGAGAGTGGGTCTAAGGGATCAGATTGTAGTTGCATGTCAACTGCATTTTGAGCTAAGTCGGGTTTTCCTTGCAGATTTTCAGGTACTTTAGACAAATCTTCTATAGTTGAGCTAAATGTTGCATTTGTTTCAAAAGGATCGATAGATTTTAGATTAGTTTCAGAAAATTTTTCATCGACTTGAAGTCCCGACATGGGATGTTGCACCACCTTTGCGGGAAGAGAAGAATCTTCCTTTAATGAAGAAAGAGATTCACCATCCCACATTTGATCAACATTATCAGTTAAAACAGTAACATCAGGCACTTTATCAAAAACGGATCTGCTCGGAGATTGCTGAGCAATTTTAAGACTAGAAGTTTCTATCGAGGTGTCGACTATTCGTTTCTGAGCATTTTTCTTCACTTCAAGAGCAATCAATTGACTAGCTCCTATAGGAAGAAGAGAATATTCTTCATCTAAGTCATTTTCCTCACCAGATGATTCTTGGTTGGCTGATGCCGGAGGATTTGTATCTAATGTAAAATCAAAAATCACACACACAATTTTAACTGCAAATGCACAACAACGTTAAAACGAAGAAACTACGCTAAGCAATAAATGTTCCAATATGTATTTGATAAACCTTCACCTCCCACACTATTTTCCGTATAGATATCCTTCCGAATTTCTTGGTCAGGAGTAGCTACGAAACTTGTTCGGGGTGTTTCAGCAACCATATCAATCATCTGACAAACAACAATGATAAACGTAATTCAAACAAAGCTCACTATGAACGTAAGAACTTTCTGACGTCACCGACAAGGAGTTAAGATCGGGTTTCAGGGTTCGGGTTTGATTTAGAGGTGATGGTTAACCACGGCTTGGACCGGGTTAGGCATCACATCGTCGAGGCGGTCACGCCCAATCGTCCTACGCCGAAGGTACACGACAACTGACCGCCAAGACAACTCACCGTCATGCAAACTGACCACCGCGACATCTGATCACCAAAAACGCCTAATTAATTAATAAGAACTTTCGTCACGTAGAACCACAAATCCTGACCTAACCGTGATCGAACATAACCTATTCTTAACCGAACCAAACTTTAACTAACTGAACCTCACCGAACCTAACTAACCCAATTTATAACTCTAACTTCAGCATTGAGGCTTCGAATTTCGATCTCTAACCATAACTTAAACATCGGAATTGATTGAAAAAATTGCCCGAGATGTAATAGCCTGATCAAATTATACAGCGCACTAAGCTATGATTGTTTTCGCAGCCTTGTTACTCTCCGCTGTGAGCCTGTTTCGAGCCTTGTCAAATTAGACAGCGCACGAAGCGTGTTTTCGCTACGATACAGCGCACGAAGCTGTTTTTGGCGGTCAGTTGTCGCTGCGGTTAGTTTGCAAGATGGTGAGTTGTTTGTGTTTCTACGCCAAAGAGTCACACACTTGTTAGTGACGTCGCCAAGCAGTAACTCACAAGGCTACACATCATTCATGATGGGTTTGATTCACGGCTGGACCCAATAGCAATTGATACAAATTTTACGAGGTTGTGGCCCATAAAGCGCAAGCTCACTTTGTAGTATCCCTAAACTCCAGTTGTACTTTTTGTTCAATAATCTGCGTTAAGTTATGCCCCTACTTCTTCAACATCCGTTGCATCGGAATCATCATCAGCGCTTTTTGTCATTGGGTTTTCAGAACAGGGAATAGTGTTTTCCAAATCTATTAGCAAAACATAAAATATATAGCAAAACATTTTTCACTATTCCAACGCACAATTCTTATCAACTCACACGATGTCAACATAATTTTTAAATCTGTCAAAACAAAATAATTGCGAAGTCTCGTCAGCCTTGCTAAGCACAGCCAATCGACGCTAGACACATTTCTGACTGGAAGAAGTCTTTGTTATATTGCTCATCCTAAACGCTCAACTTCAGCAATGTAACAAAGATACCTTACATTCTGGGAGTTTAGCAAGGATTGGCAGGGCATAGCAAGGCTGACGAGATTTTTCTTACAATGAGTCAAAACATTAGATTGTCTCTCAAAAATAAAAGCAGTTTGAGCAGCAGCCAAAATACAAGTCAATACCAAAAACAAGTCACATTGAAAAGTAAATGCTTATCAGGGAAATTTTAGAATTTGTGGGACGCAAACCAATTTAGAACCGGGTGAAGGTTTATAAATATTTGAACTCTACAGTACGTTGTGTCTCTTCCACATTTTGCAGCTCTAGTAGCCCAATTCAAACCGACTGCAATAGTTACTGATTTCGAAACAACCTAAGGTCTTGAAAGAAATGAAAAACAAGGTCAGCGTAGCTTATTGTATTCATTCCAGGCATATTAGTTAAAACATCATCGTCGTAATACGCAGAGGTATGATACTTTGAAATGAAAAACTATTTTATCGCTGACTTCCACAATCCTAACAACTTCGCGCATTTATTCACAAACCTGTATCACTATCACTTTCGTTGCAGCTATTCCGAGCATGATTCAAGGTCTCAACCGTTTGAACAGATGATTGACTACTCGATTCTTCTTCCGCGGCGTGAATCTTATTCTGGCCATTTCAAAAAATAAGCACATTATCCTAAGTTAAATAAATTAGCGCTAGTTTGCTGCTTGTAAGAAGACACAAATGCGCTGGCATGGCCATGTAATGCGATACCCTACAAGACAAACTGCCTTACTCAATATACATAGTCGAAAGCTTAGGCACGACCAAGAACCTATCCGCAGAAAATAACGTTGAAAGCCTGTGTTAGTTTCGTTTTAGAATTCCTCTCAAACACAGTTGGAAGCCCCAGCTTGAGTACTTCCTCGCAAATTCGTTCATGACTAGCAAAGTACAAAAAGTTCATTAACCACATAATTATATACATTGCAATGTGCAAATAGGTACACGCATGTATGCATAAAAAAGCCAAAAATCTAGACACCAAAACTATTTTTTGATATTTTGCATTAAATTTTTGAAAATTCTTTTTTATTTCTCACATAAGCAAAGAATAGAACCCAGAAATCGCACATATATAGGATAGGCACTACTTACATCTTTACAACCAACTTCTGTCGTACTGACACCATTGACTGATTCAGTAGTGGCGGCATGTAACTGGTTGCTGGTTTGAGAATCAGGTACAAGCTAAAAATTTAGTTGGCGATTACAGTCAAATCTTCATTGTACTCGACCTCTCGCACCACTACGCCGAAGCGTGTAATGAAAGGCGGGGCCCATCTCCGCGGCTTAGCGCCTGGGCTACACAGCTCTGAAGAAACGTCGCAGCGGTGGCGAGTCGTTGGCGACACTAAGTCCAATTTGACCGGCCAGAGAATCGAACCCCAGACCTTCCGCACCGATAGCCTTGCGCTTAACAACTGAGCTAGACGACCGGTCAGTTTGGTTTGCAATTACCTCAATTTAAAATACCTAAAGTTTTCTGCAAGTTACAAGCAATTGGAATTTCTCCTTGGCTACAATGGGAGCACATAGCCTACCTCCGAAATGGTTGCATTCAAATCTTTTCTTCCGTTTTTTAGCGCAGTCGTAAAGGGAGTATCGGCAACAAGCAGCCCAGGAGTCGAGAGGGAAGAACGAGGTGTGGAATCGCTAGACTTCTCCGTGAACTTAAAAAAGCTGAGATAAGAAACTGGGCTTACTCATACTACAGAACTACCAGAGCAATTTAACATTGCCAGATTTGAAACTATACCCCAGTAATTACTGCAGATGTCGCCTGGTAGTGCTGAAAAACTCATTATGGATCACAACCCTCTTTAAACATAGTGTTGGTTGACGCAATTTATTTTGTGGAACTGAATCAACTTTGGAGCATGGTTAACGGAAATTTTATAAACCATTATCAATCTATTTGAATAAGAATATGTTGTAATTTGTTTTGGCTTTATTATTTATGATTAAAGTGAATCAACTTCAAAACAGAAGATAATGTCGATAAAAAAAAAAAAAAAATGAGACATTTGTTGTGACTGCTCATACTTCCAAAGTTCCAACGGTTCTTTTAGAAACAGTTAATACAAAATTATAGCTATTGCATTAATTGGTGGACCAACCAAAAATCATTTGTATCAAACAGGAATTTTGCAGCTTTCCTGGGAGCTTGTAATATCCCCATTTTCTAACGGTAGGATGATATATCGCCTACTAACACACACGCTACACCAAGAATTTACTTGCTTGTACAGGCATTTGACGTTGGCAAATACAATGGAATTTCCATCTTGCAGACAATATCGAACGTGAGGTTTCAACCGCAAATTTCCAAGCTTTGTTTTATTTGAACTTCCGCAATCATATACAACACACGATGCCTTGTCAGCCTGAGAAGATTACCCAATTTATTGGAGTATAAGTCGGAAATTTCGTATCAAATGTTTTACGAAAACTTAAGGGTGCGACTAATACACGAGGTTGTGACAAAAGTTTTTTAACAACGACACTACGACAATAGCTTCAAATGTGTGCCCAGTAGCCCACCTACCACCTTCATTGGACACTGATGACGACTTGTTTTCAGAACAATAAGATAAACCGTTTAGACACATGAGTGACTTTGATGGATACTACATGTTGTGTTTTAATAAATAAATCTGGAGAATTTTGTAACATTTTTCGAGCCAAAAGTAGGGGGTGCAACTCATACACAAATGCATGCGGTAGGTTGAAAAATAGAATTACTTTTAGGCAGAGCTCTGGGAAAAAAAGTTTACGATAGTAAAACATATGTATGTTTGGCTGAACGGCATTTTAATCATGTTGTAAAAACTAAGCTTAGTTGCTCGACATTCGTCAACACATGAAACTCAAGGTGAATCTAATGTGGGCGATCTCACGTACACCAACGATACAAATTGGGCCTAAGCAGACTAATCAGTATTCGCAGCAAGAGTTTACCACCAATAGCATAAAAATCTACTTACCTCCAAACATGCATGCTTTTTACTCAATGCTACTCCCACTGGAATAGATATATCACAGTTCTCGTGTCTTCCTAAACAATCGGTATAACTAACATAAAGAGTGCAAACAAACTAGCTACAAAAACTAAAACTCCAAGTAAACAAGCAGAAAATGTTACAAAACAACGTAGTTGAGACTTGGGAGCGTAGATCAAACCGACTGCTGACTTCCACAAATCTACGAATTTCAAAAAATAACCAAGTTAGTACTTTACTCGTACCTATGACATTATCGCCTTCGTATACTGGAAAATGCTGTTCATCAATTCCTAATTTTTTGTCTCCAATAACCTGAAATTTTAACACAAACGTTACGAATTGTCCCACGTTACATGAAGCTAATTTTACAGCATCGGTGCAACTATGCTGATTAGATTGAGACGAATTGTTGCATTTTTTAGGAAAACTCATCAGCAATTTTTTTCAAATAGACAAGCTGTGCTCTTGCCAATTGCAACGACAATGGACTGATACTCAACACCCAAATTGGATAATTAATCTCGTTCTAAAATTCTACTCACTGACATGCCATTGACACGTACACTTTTTTTTGCGGTTAAAAACTCTGCATCGTAAATCGTCAAAATTTTTCAAAATACAAATGAATCAACAATTCATCACCCAGAAAGCCAAAAGGTTTTTGACCACTAAAACGGGCACGTAAGTTGACCATATATATTTGTACATGGGGCAGATTATGCGTACTGGCCAGTTGGCGTAATGGTTAAAGACAATGCTACTGGCGTTGAGGTCTTGGATTGGATTACCGGACCGGCCAAATCAGACTCAGGTTCGCCAACGACTCGCCACCACAACGATGCTTCTTCAAATCTGTGTTGCCCATGCGCTAATCCGCGAAGATGGGCCCTGCTACCCATTGCACGCTTCGGCATAATGCCACAACGATAACAAAATTGAACTTACAGTCAAAGTTCCTATTTGCTTTTTGTCAACAGAATCTGATAATCCACTCTCATTTAAGTCATCAACTAATAACTGCGTACACGGGAAGTCCATGATTTGAAAACTAGATCGTCCACATCATGCAGTTTCAAATTCTTCAACCTTTTCTCAGTTTGTTCCAAATAGTGAAATATCTTTCGTAAACAAATTCAATAATGCACTACTTGCTAGGGCAGCAAAGTAAGATAACTTTACACCTGAAAGCATATCTCAAGCAATGTCATGGTAAGAGTAACGAAACCCGACATTTGGGCGCAAGATATCTGGGCGCAGACATTTGGGCGCGAGGATATTTGGGCGCAAGACATTTGGGCGCGAGACATTTGGGTACGAAATGCGTTGTAGCGCACTTTTTACAATCATCTTTCCACTTTTTAAAAAAAATTTAATTAACAGCATTTTTACAAAAATTTTATATTTGCAACCGTGCTGGAAAGTGTTTTAATTTTTTCTACATTCTTAATCACGACAAGTAACAAGCGAACGAACCAATTGATGTATATTTACGGAAACTTAAGCAAGAAACACTACTGTGTAGTCAAGGTTAAAGCAACCGATAAACAAAGACTTATTCCTATGTTTATCCAATTGCATAGTTCGAAGGACTTAGCGATAATTATTTTGTGCATTAAAAATAAAACGAAGGTTTTAGATTTATGCAAGATATTTTTTGTTTGAGCCGATGTTTTTATTTACTTAACTTAAGCTACTTAATTGCTACAGGAAACAAGCGAGCCAACAGATAGACAAAGATTTGCGAAAACTTAAGTAAAAAGATAATGCTTAGTTAAGGTCAAGTTACCGATTTGGGCAAATACTTACTTATACGTTTTTAATTAATGTACAATTCGGAGGACATTGCACTAGTCAGGTGCAATTCGACAGAAAGAATTAGCGAAATGTTTCCTGCAGCAATTAAGTAGCTTACGCTGAGTGAATAAATACATCGGCGCAAACAAAAAATATCTTGCATAAATGCAACACCTTCGCTTGTTTTTTATTACGCAATATAATTATCGCAAAGTCCTTTGAATTAAACAATTAGTTAAACATAGAAATTCGTCTTTGCTTATCGGTAACTTAACCTCGACTACGCATTAGTTTTTCTTACGTTTCCGTAACCACGTATACATCTCTTATTTGGTTCGCTTGTTTCCTGCAGCAATTAAGTAGCTTATGTTAAGTCAGGGGTGGGCAATTATTTCACACGAAGGGCCAGATTTGAAAAAACTGTTGAAGCCGCGGGCCGCACGCTGATTGGAAAACAAGGTGAAAACCCTTTTTTTTTTGGAGATCACGGTCCACGTACGAATGTCATCTCCAAAATATGAGGTTTTCACCTCGCTTTTTATGCCAATTTTGCACCGCTGAGGCTTATTTTTTGAAAATCACTGCCATCCATGATCTCTAAAGGAAAAAAAGGTCTTCCGCTAAATTCACGGTGAGAATTTAAGTTTGTGTAAGTGCCGGCGGGCCAGAATAAAAGGATCGGCGGGCGGAACTTGGCCCGCGGGCCGTAGTTTGCCCATGTCTGTGTTAAGTAAATAAAAACATCGGCGCAAACAAAAAATATTTTACATACATCCAAAACCTTTGTTTGTTCTTTATTGCACAAAACAATAATAATTATCGCGAAGTCCTCTGAATTATACAATTAATTAAACATAGAAATACTGTACAGTACGTCTTTGCTTATCGGTAACTTGACCTTGACTTCGCATTAGTTTTTCCTACAACGTTTTAGTAAGCATACATCAATTGGTTTGTTCGCTTGTTACTTGCAGTAATTAAGTAATTAGAAAAAATTAAAACACCAACATGGTTGCTAATACAAAATTTTTGCAAAAAATGGTGTTTATAAAATTTTTTAAAAATGGTAAAAAAATAATTATGAAAAGTGCGCTACAACGCATTTCGCGCCCAAATGTCTTGCACCCAAATGCCGTAGACCGTAAGAGTAACTACGTAGGCTAGTAAACAAGAGTAGGCCTACTGTACATGACTAAAACACGCACTCATAAATATTTACTTCAATTTCACCATAGTATTTACTTGCAATTAAGCCCAGAAGATATTCAGCTTAGCAATCAAAATAACAATATTGGTGCCACAGCAATATTGTACAATAACATTCAAATGATTTGTAACAAGTTTAAATACACCATAAGACAAAAACTTTATCAAATCATCGATGCTTTTCATTAAAAATAAACACAAAATGTATAATGTTACGCAATGCATTCATCAAAAAGCGGAATCACTTCATTTAACCTCTCCAGTTGTTTCAATAGATTTAATGTGATACTTCGTTTTCAACTCGTGGCTAATTTCACTCGGTGAATCGGTCATTAAATCAAACCCTGAAGAGCTCTTGGGAAATGCTATTACATCACGAATAGTATCACAGTTACATAAAATCGCTACAATACGATCAATACCAAGAGCAATACCACCATGAGGTGGCGTCCCACTTTCCAAAGCTTCAAATAAGTAAAATAAATCGTCAGTGGGCAGTTGTAACAGGTCAAAAATCTTACGTTGCAAACTTGCATTGTGAATCCGTATTGATCCACCACCTACTTCTTGCCCATTTAAAACCAAATCATAAGCTACCCCTTTGACAGATAAAGGGTCACTATCAAGCTTGTCAACGTCGTCGCTGTTGGGTAACGTAAAAGGATGGTGCGCAGATTTTAACTGGCTCGTCTCAAGGTCTTCTTCAAATAGAGGAGGGTCAGTGATCCACAAAAATTTATGACCGTCTGACAAAGGAAATGAAATCTTACGCTGGTGAAATAAATCTGCGACGCAAGTACGTAGGCGTCCCAACGTTACATGGACATCTGCTAGATTTCCCCATGATAATATAGCAATATCACCTGGTTTCATACCCAGAGTATCAACTGTTTTGGCATCCATTAAATCACTAACATATCGCCACTTTCCCGGAGTTACTCTCCATTTCTCTGAATATACTAAATATGCATAATCATTGTGATTTGGAAGTACATGTTTCAATTTTTTAGATAAAGCTTCTTTGAATTTTGGGACAAACTTCTCATGATAATTTCCTACTTTAAATGCTTTCACATGGTTTGATTTTAATAACTTGAGCAAATTTTCCGGCATGAATTGCGTAATGTCTTGAATAGGCATGTCATATCGCAAATCTGGCTTATCGGTGCCATACATTGACATCGCAGTTTCATAAGTCATGACTGGAAATGCTTCAGTTGATAGCTTTCGGGGCCAAGTTGACTTCAACATTTCTTCAGTTAACTGCATGACATCGCTCTGATTCACAAAAGTCATTTCCAGATCAAGTTGGGTAAATTCAGGTTGACGATCTGACTGACAACTCTCATCTCGAAAGCATTTTGCTAGTTGATAATACCGATCAATGCCACCAATCATAAGCAGTTGTTTCAGTTGCTGTGGACTTTGAGGCAAGCTGAAAAACTTGTTGGGTGCATGTGAAGTTGGAACAAGATATTCAGCAGCACCTCCAGGTGTAGGACGAAACAAAGATGGGGTTTCAACCTCAATGAAAGAATTATTTTCCAAAACTTTTCTCATTTTAGATACCAGTTGAGCTCTTAGCCGAAGATTATGTTGCATTATATTAGTTCTGAAATCAATGTAACGATACTTTTGTCTCATTAAATGTTTTTTGTGAGAAGATGCCTTGATCTGAAATGGTAAAATTTTTGATTCGTTGAAAACTTCTATATCCTCAGGTCTAACTTCGATGTAACCTGTAGACATTTTAGGGTTTTCTTGGCCCTGTGGTCGTGGTTGAACAAGTCCAACAACTTTAATAACAGATTCGATATTTATTTTTGTTATATCAATTCCTTTGCTTGTTTCAAATCCTTCCTGAGGAAGCAGTAATTGAACCATTCCAGTGTAGTCTCTTAGCAAAATAAATGTGTTGAATCGAAAGCAATGGATCCAACCACATAAAGTTACCGTGTCACCAACATGATCCAAGGTAATTTCACCACAAGTATGTGTGCGATACGTGAACAAATTCTTGTTAGTTTCATTTGCATCATTAACGAAACTAAACCATCTTGGAAAAAATTTGAAGCATGGAGCTCTCGATGTCAAAAATCGTAAACCATTCATGTCAGTACTATCTAGTTGCCCATGAAATTTTTTTTATAATCACATCGTAAATTGACCTTATTTATTCGCACGCAAAAAGAATAAAAAAAGACATTAAATGCCAATATTCTTTTAAAAACTGACTCACATTCATGCATTGCTCTAACCATAATTCAAGATATGATAAGTGGTGGAAATAAATGAACTGGACTGCTATTGCTATAAACCAAAAAAAAGTTTAAAAATAAACTTCAGACATAAACTGAGTGATTTTTTGAAAAAAAGTGATTCTTCTTAGGTCAAAAGTGCTACAAAGCACAGAGCATATCTGTTTTGATGAGTACTGGAGCCTACGTTATGAGCGTTAAGCTGCTAATCCCATCGCATTTAGTGCATACAGCTAGTGATGGGCACGATAAACCTTTCTGTACTACAGTGATACCGATAATCGATAATTTAAAAAAATCTTGGGCAATACCAATAATCAATAAATCTCAACTTAAAGCGGCATTGGTAATCGATAAATTATAGTTGATAATACAATAAATATGGGACGAAAATAGCTTAAGGAGGAAAAATAAAGCCGCTATAAATCTCAAAACTGGACGTTTCGACAACATAAATTCAGCTGTCATCATCAGCAGTGTATGCAAGGCAGTACAAAACAGTAAGTTAAGTAACTTACTGTTTTGTACTGCCTTGCATACACTGCTGATGATGACAGCTGAATTTATGTTGTCGAAACGTCCAGTTTTGAGATTTACAGCGGCTTTATTTTTCCTCCTATAGCTGATGAATTTTTACGATAAATGTTGGGGTAAATTTTCAATATGTAATGTTTGACAAAAGCTTTTTTTGTTAGTAATATGTAAGTACAAATTTTTCGAGAAGGTTTTTGTAAGTATAGATTTTTCGAAAAAAGAAAGCAGTTCACGAACTCTGCCGTGGCATCAAACAAAACAAAAAAAGATTTCTGAAATGGCAACATGACTTTATGGGCACAAAGTATTTTTTCCATAGCGCCAACTCTCTAACTTTGAACACTGTGTGAGTAAAGAATTGTTTATTACGATAATTTATCGGCGATAAAATATATCACAAATTAAGCGATATTGATAATCCGTAAATCCAAACTATTTAGAGCAATAACGATAATCAATTATAGAAGATAAATGCCCATCTCTACATACGGTAGGCTAGTTTTTCCAATTGCCAAGGGGGGCTAAAAAAATCTAGTAGGCTTGAGCCTTCATGGCCATCTAATTCTGTGCCTATGTCACTGACCGTACTCTACAACTGATGAGGTACCGGTAGCAGTAAGCTAAGCCTCTCTGCTGATTACCACCTTACTCTGTACAGCACTGTTCCCTCTGAGATTTTAACTAACTAGTGCGAATTAGCACTAAAAATTTGTCCAAACATTTAACAGTTTAATGGGTGTAATTTAAGATCTGGAATAAGTTCTGTTTAAAATAAGAGTTTTTATGATAACACACTTCCATTTCACACAAAAAAAACAATTTGCTTAAAAATCACAATCTGATTACAGCAATGCGCAAAAAATTCAAAAATTTTGCCCTAAATTTCTTATTCTTCTCAAATTTCGTACCTTAGAGGGAACACTGCTGTAAAGGTACCCCTGTACTGTGTAACAGCATATCAGTTAAAACGAAATAATCCAATATTGGTATTAGTACATTTTGTAGTGAGATACCAGTAGTCTAGCGGTCGCACTAAAAACCGTATGGGAATGTATGGGCCTACACGGTGCCCATACGCTCTTCCACACAATCGCTACGATCCCATACGGTTTTAGTGCTACCGGTAGTCTGGCCTAGATCTAGGCCTGGTCTTAAGCTGTTAGTGACTGTGATCAGTGCAGAGTGTGTCAGTGAAATATGGTACCGGGTACCACTACCAGTACCATATTAGAACTCTACAGTCTATGACCAGCACTGCAGCACTAAGCATACTGCAAAATGTACAGATATTGAATTATCCTATTGCATGATACGCAAATCCTGCATTCTCCTGTTTCAGATCAGAGATGTCTTAAACTGTCAAATTGCAATCTGAGTTTTAGAGTTTATCCTCCACAAACAGACTAATCCAGCTTCTCTCTCACTACCGGTACCTCAGACCTAGCTTATACAGTGCAGCCTAATTAGCGTTCAGCCATGGTTCAACTGTTCAAAGATTGACTTCTTCATTTTTATCCACCTGTCACGCCGCACGAAAAAAACGACAAAAGCACTATACATCTAGGTAGAATCCAGAAAGCACTCGTAAGCATAGGCGTCAATTTTTTCTTGAAAATAGCGAATAGTAGGGGGCGAGAATTTCTACACAATCTCTATTTTCTATGTATAGGGTGTCCCAAAAAAATAAAATATATTTGTAAAGTATTTCCTCGGTGATTATAAACTCAAAATTATTGAAACTCTACAGGCTACAACAGAGGTGGGCAATACTGTTCACACAAAGGGCCGCATTTGAAAAAAATTTGAATCCGAGGGCCTTACTGAGTGGAAGAGCAAAAAAAAGGTCTACCCGTCCGCAGACGTCCTGTTTTCACCACTGAAGATCGGTGAAGAGCAAAAAAAAGATCTACGCAGCCGCAGATGTCCTTTTTTTCACTAACATTCAGCGTGGAGCTAAACAAAAAAAAAAAAAGGTCTTCGGCTTGATTCACGATAGGATTTCATAATTATTTCTGTAAGTGCCCTCGGTCCGCATAAAATGGTGGCGCAGGCCGCGCTTAGCTCACTCCTGCTATACTGAGTAATCCAAGTACTGGTACAATTATTATTTACACTTTTACATATCTAAAAATTTGGTTGTAAATTATGCGAGTATTGCCAAATTAAAAATGATCATTCAAAAAATTTAGTTTCACGAGCAAAGAGTGGTTTACTTCAGTCTTAGCTCATTTAGCCTGTTTCCATGTCCACAAAAAACGTGGGCTTTCACTAAGTGGGCTGGGCTAAGGACAACTTTCTGAAGGCTCACTTTTTGCGATAGCCCACTTTTGCAGAAGTCCTCCTTAAATGCGGCCTGGAAAGCCCAAGACTTTGCAAAAATAAGCCCACAAAAAGCAAAATTTTACCTGAGTTAAGCTAAGTCCATGGGTGAAAAGCACACAAAATGTGGACATGGAAACAAGCTAAATGTGACCTCCTTACACTGCCACCACTAAAAAAGAGTGATTCTTTTAAAAAGAAATGCTCTTGCACCTTTCTTCTAGATAAATATCATGTTCATTTCGAATATTTACAGACATATGACGTCACAAAGCGCTTATTAAACCTTTGCTCACATAAATTTCCTCTGATACTAAATTTTTTGAATCATTATCGATATGTTTAATTTGGCAATACAAGCATAACTTGCAACCAAGTTTTAGATATATAATATGTAAAAGTGTTAAGACTATACTTGGATTTATAGAATTTCCATAATTTTTGAGTATATAATCACCGAGAAAATACTTAACAAAGAGTGGTTCATTCTTTTTGGGACACCTGATATAATAAGGTGCAATTAGCGCATAAATAAATTAGTCATGTCATAAAAAACATAGCTACAGACGAAATAATATAATTATCTGCTTTCTTAGACTTTCACCGTAGCATTAAAGTGAGTATGTGCGAAGTTATTTGTGTCCAAAACAAGCGGACACAACGGGTCTACCCCAAGTCTTCTGACGCTCTGAAAAAAGCTCAGACGGAATAGGATTTAAAGCGATTTTTCAAGGTACCAGGAGGATCGTCGCTGAACACATGCTGACAGTTTTCTTTTCACCATTTAAATAGCGTGTGCGTAACATTACGACAAAATATTTCTGCAATTTTATGTTGTCGCACTTCGGAACTTGTTTTGGCTACTGCGCATGCACTTATCTTTTAAATCAAAACACCGAAGGGGCCAGACATATGTCGCCCCCTTTGGTGTTAGACCCGAGGGGGCGTCGACCCCCTGCCCCCGCCGGATCGACGCCTGTGCTAGTAAGCTAGCTGCTTACACTGCACATACTGATTCTACACAGTGTAGTATGTACAGTGTGGTTTAATAAAGTACCAGTCATCATCATCATCGTCCAGTTTTAATCCAGTTTTTCCTCGTGTCCGAAGGTGGCCGGATGCACCTCATTCCTTCAGCAATCGCTCCCACTCCCTCTCTCCATCTCGCGCGATCTGTAGCTTCCTCCACCCTCAACCCAATCTTCTTTATATTCTCCTCGACTTGTTTCTTCCATGTTTGCTTCGGCCGTCCTCGCTTTCGTGGTCCATTCACTTCAAACATCATTGCCTTCTTCAAAATGCTCTCATCATCCCTCCTAAGCACATGTCCATACCATCTTACTCCATTCGCTTTAGCCATTTTATCTAAGTTTCCTTCAGACCCAGCATTTCATCAGCTCCTCAGTATTCTTTCTATCCACTAGTTTTACTCAACACATTGATCTCACCATAGCTCTTTCAGTTCTTCTCAAAATTACCATCTCATTTTCCCTCAAACACCATGTCTCACTTCCATGTTAACATTGCTGATCTTACGCAACTACGATACACCATCCCTTTCATTTTCAAAGAAAACCTTCTCCCAAGTAACAACTCTCCACATTCTCTAAATTTCATCCATCCGATCCTTACTCTTGCAGTCACTGCAGTTTCACACCCACCACTAGCATTCAGCCTATCTTCAAGATAACAAAAATCCTTCACAGTCTCCACTTCATCACACAACACCTCCACTGGTTCTTCCTTTCCGTCTCCAACATCTTCACATCTTCTACATACAAACTGTTGTGTAAAGCTGCAAGATACTTTTTTCATTTTGGTGCATCTCGCATGAATCCACTTCTTACAGAGTGTGCACCACACTGCGTTAGACATAACTCTTTTTCCACATATTACACACGGATTCACCCTGCTACGCATAACCTCCCCTTCTGCACCACTCACCATCATCTTAGTCTTTCTAATATTTATTCTCAACCCCTTGCTTTCCAATGCATCTCTCCACCTTTGGAACCTCTCCCTTAGATCCTCCAAGTTTTCGCTCATCAGCACAAGATCATCCGCGTACAAAATTTCATTCAATAGTCCCTCTCTTGCATGTTCTGACACTGCATCAACCACAGTAGCAAATATCAATGGTGATAGCACAGACCCTTGATGCACACCAACCCTTACCCCAAATTCTTCTGAAAAACCCGATCCAACTCTGACTTTCGTCCTTGAGCCCTCATACAAGCTCATTACTGCTTTCACCAACACTTCTGGCAAGCTTTTCTTTCTTAATGCCCATTTCATCACTTTTCTGGGAACCCTATCAAACGTTCTTTCCAAGTCCACAAAACACATGTACAGCTTTTTCTCTTTCCCACGAAACTCAATGAAAACAGATTAGAGGTCCTTTGAAAATTGCTCCGAAATAAGCAATGAATTTAACAATCACTTTGCTACTGTAGGCTCTAATCTGGCAGATCATCTTTGACAGACTAGGCCAAAAAGTCACCGTACTGCATCTTCATATATACAGGGTAAGTCACGGAAAACGGAAGTTTTTAAGGAAGACAAAACTCTGCGAATATTTTAACAAAAATTTATTAATGTACAATAATTTATTCACTAAACTATGCCATTTTGGAATATTTAGGAGTGAAAAATTAAGTCTGACAAATGATGGCCATTTTCACGAACATAAATTTTAAGTCGATTTCTAAAGTTAGCTTCCACTTTCACTAAGGTTTCTTCACCTATTTCTTGGATATTTTCACGTATTGCAGTCTTCAGTTCTCCAAGTGTGCGGGGTTTCGCAGCATAAACGCGTGATTTCAAAAATCCCCACAGATAAAAATCGCACATGGAAAGATAAAAATCGCGATGTTCAAGACTCCACGGTAGCATGAGGGAAAGTAATTTAAAATAAAAACCAACCCTAAAAAGAAAAGCTGTTCAAAATTGAAGACTAACAAGTACAAAAATTAACATAAAACACAAATAAACAATAACAAACTAAATGGCATCTTAAGCAGGTTTAAAGACTGCCTTCTTCACCCCTTAACCACTTAATCTAGAAGAGCAAGGGGCGTTATAAAAACATCCGTTTCCCGTGACTCACCCTGTACAATCGAAATGCAATTCTTTTGTTCGGCAACCCATTTCAGAAGTATTCAACAATCTCTGCAAGTTAAATCCAGCAAAAAGCACAAAATCCAACTGTCCTCCGAACAAATATGTGAAAATGGCAGAGTTCTTCTATTGTTGCTCAGTGCTAGACCCTTAGTTCAAGTATAATCATTGTATCAATACAGCTACATATCCATACTCATTGAAAATATATAGATCTGGAGAAACCGAAAACTGAAATAACTAGAAACCAACATCACTAATATCGCAATTCTCAAAAATCTTTGAAAAATGTTTTTACTGACAATTATTTAACTATTATACTTAATCAGTAACAACATTTTACATGAGCACCAATATGGTTTTAGGGAAAACTACTCTACTGATATGGTTGTGTCAAAGGTTTGTGAACTCATCATTGGAAGGCCTTTGACACCAGCGTTCCCTCTAGAGCAGTGGTTCTTAACCTGGGGTGCCCGCACCCCCAAGGGGAGCGAAAAACGTTCCTAGGGGGTGTGAGGTGCGGAAAAATGGTCATATGCGGACATGAAGACCTTTTTTTTTTTTTTGGTCTACACTTTTTTTTTGGGCAGGAAAATGGACATCTGCCGACATGCCTACCTTTTTTTTCGGTCTTCACTTCTTTTTGGGCAGGAATATTTTTTCCAATTCTAAATGGGGGTGCGAGAATTGGTAGGTGATGCAAAGGGGTGCCAGCAAGTGAAAAGATTAAGAACCACTGCTCTAGAGAGAGAAATTTGAGAGAAATGCAAAATTTTGGGCAAAGTTTACTGATTTTGAATCTGAAATTAGTATTATAAAATGCAAAACTGAAAAACTTTAACAAAAAACTGGAATATTTTCATGCAATACTGTAGCTTCTATCTTGGAAAAGCCAATTTAATGCAAAAAATGTGTAAAAGGAGTCCTTAAAGTAGTGAAATCTTTGGGCAAAAATTTCAATGAATTAAACTTTTGGGCAAATTCGCACCAGTCAAAATCCTACAGGGAACACTGTTTGACACAGTCAATCATCATACTCTTTTAACCAAACCAAACTGAGGATCAAATGTTTTCTCTATGACCGCGTTCAGTGTGTTTGTGTCAACAATCATTTTTCATCCTACTTACCCGTCCTTAGTGGAGTTCCCCAAGGCAGCATACTTGGTCCTTTGCTGTTTGTTGCTTATATTATAATGATGAAGGTGTTAAAATATCGAACTTACAAGGCACTAGTAATGGTATGTAACTTTATGCTGATGATGCTAAACTCTTTTGCAAAAATATTGACAACCTTCAATCAGCATTAAATATATTTTCTGCTTGGCTCTATTCTCGTCAACTAAACCTTGCTCCTGCTAAGTGTGAGCATTTGCATATTTCTCGCTCTAATAATTCTTTAGATTACGGTTTTCAAGTTTGTTCTCACAGTATTAAAACTGTCAAAACTGTTAAAGATCTCGGTGTTCTTATTTTCTATAATCTTAAATGGTCTCAACATATCCATCACATTCATTCTACTGCTTCTGTGTGTGCTTATCAGATCTTGCGTGCTTTTTCTTCCAAAAATGTTTGGACTCTACTTAAAGCTTTTATTACTTGTGTTCGCCCCAAATTGGAATATAATTCCCCAGTTTGGAATCCATATCTTAAAAAAGACACACTCCTTCTGGAATCTGTATAAAAAAAGTTTACCCGTAATGTGTTTTTACGCTGCAATATTCCATTTTGCTCATATGCTGATCGACTAGATAAATTAGGAATTAAGTCTTTGGAGTATCGTAGATTACAATTTGATATTATTCTTATGTTTAAAATTTATCACAAGCTTTCTGACTTACAATTTGACAATTATTTTGAACACTGTGATAGAAAATATAACTTCCGTTCTCATAACTTTCAAATTAAATCCAAACTTTGCACCAATACTGAACAATTTCGTAATTTCTTTTTCATTCATATCATTAATGTTTGGAATAAACTACCTCAAGATTTAGTTTCTGCACCCAACATTGTTATTTTCAGAACCTTTATTCTATTGCTTCTCTTACTTTTTGAATTATTTTTGTTGCACAGTTGCTGCTTTTCTTTATTTATATTTTGCTACTCCTAACAGTTATTTATAGTATAGTCATTCTCCTAAAGCGCCATTGTTTTTCTCTAAATTCGCCACTATCATTAAAGTTATAATTTTTTCAAATATTCTTTGGGGGTGACAGTACCTACCTTCTCGAAGAATATTTCCAGAAAATTTCAGTGAAAACAACCTTGGGGAGTTAAAAGTTACCAATTTCGGGAAATCCGTCACGCATTGAGGACGAAAAACGAAATGCGCCATGGCGAGTTTGGTAAAGCGCCAATAGAAGTCTCGTCTTGGCGTTAGTTTAGTTTTTTTAGCTAAAATTGACTCAATCTGTTCTTTGCTGAGGTGATTGTGAAAGTTTAATCAGGGGTGCTAATGCTGACGTACTGTCAATGTTGTGACGTCATAATATAATTAAATAACATTTCGTTGACAAGTACGTAAAAATGCGCTTGATTTTTTCTTTGATGCCTTGGTTGTGAAAGTTTCACCTCCGGTGGAAATACTGACATCATATCAATGTTGTGACGTCATATATGACGTCCCATTAAAACTCATTGAACGTTGTACCAGCAACAAATAAGCGCTTCTCACGTTAATAAATAGCCTACTCATCACATTGCATTTAAAACGAAAAAATTTTATTTTACACAAAGCGCTTAAACATTAAAACTTGGAAATAAATTTGCGATATAGCTGCTTTCTTTCGTCCTCTCGTGACGAACAAAATATCGACTACACTTCTTCGAAATTGATGCACCTCCATTTTCCACCTTTGAGGGGCTCCATTTTCACTGGTGCCACAATGTTATGTGTGGGGAAAAAATCGACATCGCGGGGGAGATGATCGCCAATATTTTCATACTTACCTGGCGAGCCAGCTTGCTCCTTCACACACAAGTTGATCATCAAACTTTTAATAACGCCACCTTCGTCCACCAAAAATCGCTTTTGAATTTTTCCCAAAGACAAAAGCTCTTTCTTTCCCTGCATATAAATGCAGGCGCACCACTTTCCTTCCAACTCCTTCTCTTCAGTTGGTGGAGAGAAGAACTTCCAGCAATCCATGAAAGCAGCTGCAGATGGTCTTGCTGGAGGTGGTGCTGATCCACTTACATCATGTGTATCTATAGTAGATTTGGAGCGTTTGGCCCTCGAGATCTTTTTCAGATACTCCTCGTCTGTAATCACCACCGCTCCTATCCCTACATCAATCTTCCTCCGTCTTGTGGTTTTGGTTGGGTTTTGCTTGAGCTTGGGCTGAAACCATTTCGGCAGTGAACTCAAGACACTCAGCTAAGGAGGCCTCGACTAATGGAAACAATTGAAGCCTTCTTCCTAAAGTTGCCTTTGCAAAATCGTTGTCTTTTTTCTTCCGATTCTGCAAACTGGTTTCAAGAATATCGTATTTCATTCCCGCCCCACGAAGTGAAAGTGATCCAGTTTTAACCTAAAATAAAATCGAGTTGGTATTTCAAAAGAGGACTTAAATAATTATTTCGTCAAATTTTAGAATAAGGCTATTAGAATGATTTACAACCAAGAAGACTGCTCAAACAACATCCCAATTCACCATGACACAAAGCTGTTTCATATTCAATGCTACGATAGCGTGATATGTCATGTAGACCTATGGTATCTAACGTACATTAAGCATATAACTAGTTACCTATTAATTCGCTTTATTTCCTCTATTAAAACCAAGCTTACCTCTTTCAATGCCCTCGCAATCCTAGACTCTCTTTCAGCAGCAGAAGCCATTTTCGTAGTTTTCTCATATTCAACTTCCAAGATTCACCTATCTCTACATGTTTTTTGCTACTGTTAATGTTTCCATTGTTCGGTAACATTACAGACTTCATTAACTTTGGAGTTTGTGTTTGGCGGTAATAAAATCTATATTTCGGACTCCCAGTGCGAGAGTTGCAAAATTCTTCGCGTTAAAACTTTTCCACATTGAGGCAGAACTTCTCCTATTGCATCATTTCTCGCTTTTTACCACCTAACGATACAATTTTTGGGTTTTTTTACTTACCAGATGGTAGAGTAGAGTCAGCCGATTCTAACGGTATGCTGGTTGCGTTTCTTCAAAGAGTGCAAAGAAAAATATACAAAACTTACGAAAGGCAGTCGCAAAGTTACGGTAAGGAGAAAATGCGCCTAAAAAAGTGGCGCTTGATCGATCCGTGCTTTTTATTGTTGTAAACAAAATTTTAATTGTATTTTTGGCATAAAGGTCTGAGATAGCATGCTTAATCATAATGCACAGTAGATTTAAATTTGTGACATTATTAATGGAGATAATTTAAAAAATAGCGAATTAGGGAAAAACTTTATTAATGGCGCATTACGGGAATGACTATATACGTTATTTATTTGTAGTTGTATTTTTGTTGTGTTATTTTTCCTCACTTGCAAGTGTGCTTTGGCTTGTGACCAAGCACCATTGTGTTGTATCTTAAATTAAAAAACTTACTACTTACTGCGTTAGAGGTCTCCCTCTTCAGTTATTTCAGACCTTCTTATCTAATAGGAAGCAATGCATAGTGGTTAATTACACAAAGTCTCATTGGCAAAATATAAACTGTGAAGTACCACATGGGTCAACTCTTGGACCCCTACTTTTCCTTGTCTAGCCTATATATATAAATGATTTAGATGAGGCCAGCAATGTGCAGGTCAAGCTATTTGTTGATGATGCTGTTTTCACCTGAACACATAGGCTACCAGTAAATTGCCAAATCAATTAGAAAAAATTGTCAATGAGGAATTATGAAAAATAGATGAATGGATGACAGTAAATGAGCTAACAACAAATTAAAAAAAAAAAACTAATAATAAATGAGGTTATTTTCAAATTATATTGAACTGAAAATTCAACAGTAATTGAGGGAGACTGCGAAGTGAGCTTGCACTCTTTGAGTCAGCAGCCACCTGTTACATATGTCAAATGCGATCGGCTCCAGTTGCAAATCGAACCCGTCACGTAGGATCTGTCACCTGCGCGCGGTACCGCTAGGCCATGTCGCTGACATTACACTACGTGATACTAAGAAAACAATTTATCACTTGTTTCATATAATATAAAAAATTGGGACCACGCCTATTGATCAGAAATCTCACTAAATACTTAGGTGTGATACTTGATAATTAGTTCAATTGGAAGGAGCATGTAAAGCATTCAAATAGGAACTGAGGAACTTAGCTAGAGGTTTATGGGCTAGCATATCTCAAAACTAAAAAAGCATGTGGACACAATAACTCTCATGTTAGCTCAATTTATTTCCAGGTACACTAGCCTACTGCATCACCAGCTAGGGAGGTGCACCAAAAACTGTCTTGAAGCCTAATTTAAAATTGAGCAGAAGGATGATAACTGGAAGTCATCTTCGAACACCTTCATCTCCACTGTACTATCCATTAAATATTATCAAATTGGAAGGTATCTACAATTCCAACTATCAAAGCTGATTCATAATACTTTTACAGTTTGAGTGATCCAAATTTTGGTCATAAAACCTCTTTCAGTCAGTTAGTCAGTTAATTTATTTAGCGAAAAAACAGTATACTAGCAATAGCAAAAAAGACACACAAGTCAATAACATGCAGAAAGAAACAAAAAATTTTTTTAGTTCTAGATAGTATCATTTTATTACTAGAATTAATCGCAAGGAGACTGCGAAAGGACCGACTAAGGTCTTCGAGTCAAGCAGCCACCCTTTGGACCAAAGACAGATTAGAGAAATACACAAAAAAAAAAAAAAAAAAAACACAAAAGCAAACTTAGCTAAAAAATACAATATTAAAGATTTGCATAATAGAGTAGGGTATTATCAATATTGTTGAGTGTTCAGAAGTACCTCTTCAAAAGGCTGTATTTGAAATTATTTTTAAATTTAGAAAAAGATTGATTTCTTAATTCGACAGATATAGAATTCCAAATTTTCGTTCCTTGGTAACGAAATGAGTTTTGGCATCGATTGGTTGAATATTTTGGCGGATAAAGGTTATTTAGAGCATTTGTTCGTGTATGACGACTATGGATAGTGGAGGTTTTATTGAAAAGAGATGAGAGGGGAAGGGGAAGGGTGTGTCTGGAATGTTGGTGCATGAGTTTAGCTATTTCGTAGGTATATAAATCAGAGAGTTTCAAAATACCAAGTTCATAGTATTTGGGAGTGATTGGAGTTCGGATATCCGAGTTTGTGATTATTCGAATGGCTTTATTTTGCAAGGTTTGAAGTTTGTTTAAGGAAGTTGTGAAAGTACTACCCCATACAGGAAGGCCAAATAATAAGTGAGGATGAACTAGAGCATAATATAAAAGAACTAGGGAAGACATTGGGAAAATATAACGAAGTTTACTTAAAATGCCAACAGCTCTTGAGATCTTGGATGCAGTTATATCAATGTGAGATTTGAAATTTAGCTTGCTATCTAATATTACGCCAAGGTATTTAAATGAGTTATTACATGGTATCAAAGAATTGTTATACATTAGTTGGATATTGACAGAAGGGGAATTTAATTTAGGAGGAATAACTATAACAGCAGACTTTTGTGGATTTATTTGTAGTTTATTCGCATCGCACCAGTTTTTAAGATTTTTTAGCTCTATATTACAGTTGAGTTCGAGAATTGATAAGGAAGAGTTATTAAGGACTAAACAAGTGTCATCAGCAAAAAGTCGCGGATTACAAGAGGTAGCATTAGTAATGTCATTCACGTAGATGAGATATAGTAGTGGGCCAAGGATGGAGCCTTGAGGAACACCTATGTTAATGGATCGAGTTGAGGAAGAAGAATTTTTAATAATAACATATTGTTTTCTTTCTGAAAGGTAACTTTCCATTAACTTATGGGCGGGGCCACGTATACCATAATGATAAAGTTTATTCAAAAGGATTTTATGTGACACAGTGTCAAAAGCTTTCCGGAAGTCCATTAAAAGTAATGCCGTGTAATTTTTGTTTTGGATTGAATCATAACTGAGGCTAGTGACATCTAGTAAAGAGTGAACAACAGAATGCTTATTTCTAAAGCCGTACTGATAATTATATAAAACGTTATGCTTATCGAGAAATTTCAAAAATCGTGATTTAATAAGTTTTTCAAGAACTTTTGAAAGGTGAGGAAGGAGAGAAATTGGGCGATAATTATTGACTAGATCCTTGCTGCCAGTCTTAAATACTGGTACGACTTTGGCGGTTTTAAAGATTTGAGGAAAATATCCTAGGTCAAAAACGTGAACAAGAAGTTGCGATAGTATTGGTGCCAAAACTTCGTTACCTAGTCTCAAGAAATAAGGGGAAATGTTATCATGGCCACAAGCTTTATTAAGGTTTAAAGAATTTATGGTGTTAAAAATTTCCATTGGCTGCGGTGGATCTAAAAAAATTGAGTTACTGACAGAATTTTTAAGATATTTAGTGTAGTCCTTTTTATTTGTAGAAATGTCCGCCACATTTTTGGCGATACTTTCACCTACCTCAGTAAAGTATTTATTAAATTGGTGCGAGATTTCGAAAGGGTCTTCTACAAAGATGCCATTAACTAATAATTTCGAAGGAGATGAAGTCGTTGCCTTAGATGGAATAACCGATTTAATAAATTTCCACAGTTCTTTCGGATTATTTTTTCTCTGTGATAGCGCATTCTTGTAATAGTGTTTTTTGGAGAGATTTTTTACTCTGGTGAGCTTGTTTGAATATTTTTTATAGAACGATTTTTCAAATTCATTACCAGTTAAAAAATATGTCTTATATAATCTTTGCTTGTTTTTAATTGAGATTATCAAGCCTTTCGTCAGCCAGGGTTTTTTTTGCCAGCGTTTTTGTTTGCGGGAAACAGAGATAAGAGGAGCATGTTTGTCTATGACTTTTGAAATTATTTCAACTAGCCTAGTAAAACTTTCGTCTAGTTTGTTTTGCGACGTCGGAGGCGAATGCGTAATATCAAGTAATAACGGATTAAGAGACGATTCTAAATCAGAACGGAATTTGTCGCCATCAACAGAATTAACGTTACGATAAGAATAGGGAACTTCAGAGTGGTAATTGCTAAAGATGGAGTTGGTAATGGTACAAAAGATAGGGTAGTGATCAGATATCTTGTAAGGAAATACTCCAGGAGTGATTGTAGATTCGGTATCGTTGGTCAAGATGTGATCAATTATGGTTTGAGAGGATGCTGAAACACGAGTTGGCTTAGTTATTATTGGAAAAAATGCATGGCTTTGCAGCATTTTAAGATAGTCCGAGCCACTGGAGGTAATATTATCAGCGTTTAGATCTAAATTTATGTCACCAATAATAAAGGCTTTATTATTTTTCAAAGTATTGAGAAAATTCATTTTATCATCTAGGGCATTCAAAAAGTCAGATAAGTTATTATGCGGATGCCGATAAATCACAGCAATAGTAAAATTGTTCGTTGATCCAGGGAATTTAACATCAAACCATAAGTCTTCGCAGCCTTGTACATTGAGTCCAAAGTTGTCTTTTTTCATGAAGTTTAAATTATTTAAAAAATATGCACCAACACCTCCAGCTTTGGTTGGGGACGGAAAATGGAAGAAAGTGTATCCAGGTAGGTCAATATTAACCTTAGGTTCAACGTTGATTCTGGTTTCGGAAATAAGTATTAATGAAGGGGGACTGGAAAAGTTTAAAAGAAATTCGTTTAGTTCATCAAAATGAGCTTGCAGGGAACTTATGTTAAGGTGTATAATTAGGTGGGAAATATTTTTGTCATACAGGAATTTTTGTGAACTGAGATCGTGAATTATACAGGAGCTTAAATTGGATTGAAAAGATTGAAAAAGGATATCAGGTAAATTTTCAAAATTTGGAGCTACATCTTCCAAAGTGGTGGCTGCTTGTACTGAAGAGTCAGTGCAGGCGTTAGCAGTCATAGTCACATATATAGCAAACGTGTACGGCAAGAAAAATAAAAAGCAATCAGCAATAAGTTTAAGTACATAAGCGGCATTTAAAACATAGTAATATTAATAAGCCTAGAGCATTGAGAAGAGTCAGTGCAGGCGTTAGCAGTCATAGCCACATATAATGCAAACGTGTACGGCAAGAAAAATAAAAAGCAATCAGCAATAAGTTTAAGTATATAAGCGGCATTTTAGAACATAATAACATTAATATGCCTAGCGCATTGAGCAGTATAAGGCCGTAGGCGTTTATCATAAATCAACTGCAAAAACAACTTATTACAAAATTGTAGGAGTGAAAAATTCATAAGTTTTGAAAGGCAAGAATCACATAAGAATTTAGCAGTGAATATTTACAAACTCGGTCAGTCGAGCAGTCAAGAATTTATCATTTAAATTTAACGAAATTAATTATCAAGTAAAGGCAGCTCTACTTTAATATCGTCAATAAGTAAGTGGTAATGACCGTTTTCGGCTTTCCATGCTGTCTTCTGCTTCATAAATTTGGCTTTTTTAAAGAATGGCAAGAGTAGCTTACGCTCTTCCTGAAACAGCTTGGGTAAGTGCTCAGTGACATATACTGTACCCAGATTCAGTTCCCTTCTCTTAGCATTGTAGCTCTTCAACTTAGTTAGATTATTAAAAATTCGTCGTTTGTCGGAAGCGTTTGTTACTTTAATGATGATGGGACGGTTGATTTTGTGATCATTTTTATACACTGGTTTTTGCGGCAAGCGATGGTAGTCGACTAGTGGAATTGAAGAGGGGTCCGAAATCTTAAGGCCATCTGTCAAAAATTTTTGAATATGATCTAGAGTTTGTACGGGAGTTTCCCATGCACTTTCTTGATTCTCTGGTATACCATGTATGAGAATGTTAAAACGCTTTTCGTATGACTCTTTCATCACAGCATTAGCTTCTAGTTGTTTGTTGATATTTTCCAAGCAAACTATTCTAGATCTCAGATTTTCAATTTCACTGGTATCAGCTTTTGAATTCACGCGGTTATTAAGGTCTTCAATTTTGGTATTAAATTTTCTTTCTATTTCATCTAAACGAGTACCAAAGCTTGACAAGGTTTTATCGAAATCATCAACTCTCTTTGTAAGAATGGAAACTGCTACTAAAATTTTGTCTAGTTTTTGTTCTAAAGTACCAGCCATTATCAAATGCTCTGTGTCAGTTTAAGTACTTTACCTCGAAAATCTGTTGAAGTGTTCGGCTGCTGACTGCAAGCTTTCTGCTGTTCAAACACGTCTGCTCACGAGCATTGCAAATCAAGAATGTGATTTGCAATGCTCTTTAACCTAGTTGATTAGAAACAAAAAAAAATTATCATTGTACAAGACACTATAAAATGTCAAATTACTTCTTCATTCCTAAAGTTTGTACAAATTTAGAAAAAAACTACTATTTCATATGCAGGGCCAAGAATATGGACTGAAGCTGTGAAATTCCCCAAGACCTAAAAACCAGTGGCGTAGCTAGAGGTTCTGCCGCCTGGGGCGATTTAGGAAATTGCTGCCCCCAAATGAGCTCAATAATTTTTTAAGCATTATCAGCTTCAAATGCGGCTATCTATTTTCCATGACAAAATATGCGTCAATTAAAAACGCAGACTTGCAAACTACAGCAATGATTTGGATGCTAGTGTGTATTAACCAGCTTAGTTAGTGTCTTTCATCTCCGTACCGTCAATACAAGAATAGGCCTAAGCCTAATATGCAAAAATAATACGCAGCATCATTTAAAAAGGATTTGGCAAAAGGGGAGACCACAACCAGGGGGCCCTCAGCCGCCAGAGTCCAAGGGGTCTCCAACAAAATTTTACAGTTTTCACATAAAAAAACTTACTTTAACGCACTTTTTCATCGAAAAAGGGCATGCAGTGATGCAATCACCATGGACAATGCTAAAATATTTCCGCACCTTAATGTCTTAAAGCAGAGGCTTTCTGAGTGTGAGCGATTGAAATAGGCTTAATGCAGAGACGAAGAAGAAAGCGGTATGCAATTGTGACATAATAAACACTAAAATCAAATTTTAATAATACTTGCAGGAATACACCAAAGCGTAAATAAGATGGCAGGCCCATTTCCGCAACTTTGCCCCAGGGCATTGGACAACACAAGTAAGATGATCAGTGATTTACGATCAGTTTTTGACTAAAAACTTAAAATAACTTGTTTTTCCTTGCTTGTAGGCTAATCTCTACTGGCTTATTGTAAGACTCTAAGTTTCTTCTATCTAATTATATTACAGTGATATCAATTTTAACTCTAACAGAAAAGTTATTCTGCATTAAAGATGTGGGCTCACAAACCAATGTCACCCCCTCGGCGGGGTGACATTGATCACCCCTAAACACTCAACCTAAAATCAATCTTAGGTGACCAAATTATCAATGTATTCCACTTACGAGGTGAGATTGATCATTTAAAGATTTTTTTAAAAAGTTGAAGAGGCTAATAGCAATGTTAAAAGGATTTCTAATGTTTTTGAGAATTGTAAGTTGGTAAAGGAAAATCATGTCAATGATTTTAGCTAACAGGAAATTTTTTGTTTATTTTATTACCACTTCTCTACCCCATCCTAAATTGCACACAAGAAATCGAGAATGTTGAGAAAAAAATGTAAATCTATAGAAGTATTGAACCCAGATCCTGTGAGTAGCAGTCCACCACACTAGCCATTACACCACAGCGCTGTTGTCGCTATAGCGTTGAATTTTTCTGCTTATAGTCATCTCATTATCATATGTAGTTTTCTTATGCATCATGTGACTCTCAAAAACGTAGTAGCGGTTTTGTTCAAGACAGACTTTCGCATACCTAGCCACTCGTGATAAGAAAAAATGGAATAGATTCAAAATGCTAGTTTGTGGAGTTTGACGTTAAAATCCGAAATCCTACAGCATCTGAGCGCCGGTAAACAGTCCAATTTTTATTGTAGTAATTGGACTACAAAACTGAGCAAGCCAGAACAGTTGTTAGCTCAGCAATACCAGCAAAGTCTTCATTATCATATTTGATCAATGTCATCCTGCTGATCAAAGTCACCCCATTTTATCGTAATTATTTTTCAAAACAATTAGGAAAAAAATTATACCGGTATACACCAACCTTTTCCAAAAATGCCGTCCCCCGGGTGTGCCACCCATGGCAAATTGCCTCCCACCCCCCATGTTATGCCAATGCTAAAAACACTAACCTGCTAACGAACTGGTAAGTTTAAAAAATTGTATCATTATCATTTAGGCCTAGTTCATCAACACTGAACATTTATAACAGTATACAGGTAGCATATGGTAGGCTAGTCGGCAGTGTTCCCTCTAGAAATTTAACTAGTGTGAATTTGTCCAAATGATAAATTCATTGAAATTTTTGCCCAAAGATTTCACTACTCTAAGGACCCCTTTTACACATTTTTTGCATTAAATTGGCTTTTCCAAGACAAGCTACAGTCTTGCATTAAAATACTCAAGTTTTTTGCTGAAGTTTTTCAGTTTTGCATTTTATAATACTAATTTCAGATTCAAAATCAGAAAATTTGCCCAAAAATTTTGCATTTCTCTCAAATTTCTCACTCTAGAGGGAACGCTGCTAGTTGAGCTCTTGACATGAACAGTACGGTAAATCTGTAAATGTACTGGACTTATTTAGTTCTCTTGAAGATGACTATTAACAGTTATCGACTGAACTTTGGTAAACAGGTACCAATACCAAAGCAAGTTATAACATGATGATTAAGATAAGTAGCTTTAACACTGTTCTGATTCTAATCTCGGAGTTCAATTTTTATGGTTGTTAACGGAATATTTATGTTAGATGAAAAAAATAAATGATAGATTAGTTGAGATATTATCTAATAGCACGTAGGCTACCGGTATGGTATAATATAAAAGTTGGCGATATGTAATTTGCTGTTTGATACATGTAGTAGTTTCATAGTCTGTAGTGTACTGTACAGCGGTATTGCTAAAACCTGCAGGTACACAAAGTGCACAAGGACCACAAGGATCACAAGGACCGAGGAGCACAAGGATCACATGGAGCACAAGGATCACAAGGATCACAAGGAACACAAGGACCACAAGGATCACAAGGAACACAAGGATCACAAGGACCGCTAGGAGCACAAGGATCACAAGGACCACTAGTGGCGCAATTAGAAACGCATGGAGCACATTAGGGATAGGTTCGATGAGAGTTAGGTTCAATGGGGGTCAGGTTTAGTTAGGGTTAGGTTCGGATTAGTTTCCATTAGGGTTCGGTTTAGTTAGGGTTAGGTCAGTTAGGTTTGAGTTCCTTGCGCTCCTTGTGTTCCTGCAGCTATTAGTTATAGCTCAATTGCGCCACTAGCGGTCCTTGTGATCCTTGTGTTCCTTGTGATCCTTGTGGTCCTTGTGCTCCTAGCGGTCCTTGTGATCCTTGTGTTCCTTATGATCCTTGTGTTCCTTGTGATCCTTGTGTTCCTTGTGGTCCTTGTGTTCCTTGTGCTCCTAGCGGTCCTTGTGATCCTTGTGCTCCTAGCGGTCCTTGCGATCCTTGTGTTTCTTGTGCTCCTGCGGGTTTTAGTAGGACCCCTGTACAGTGTTCCTCATAGAGTAAGAAATTTGAGAGAAATGCAAAATTTTGGGCAAATTTTACTGATTTTGAACCTGAAATTAATATTATAAAATGCAAAACTGAAACACTTTAACAAAAAACTTAAACATTATAATGCAAGACTGTAGCTCGTATCTTGGAAACGCAAATTTAATGCAAAAAATGTGTAAAAGGGGTACATTAGAATAGTGAAATCTTTGGGCAAAAATTTCAATCAATTTATCATTTGGGCAAATTCGCACTAGTCAAAATCCTAGACAGCTAGAGGAAACACTGGTACCATATACATACATATATATATATTTATGATGTCTCAATTGTAAAATTTTTTTTCTGTGCATGACTGCATGTTTTTCTTTAGTGTGTTGCCTTTAAATGGTTGTTTTGTTTACATGTCAGCTGACTTGATGACTTTATAATCTTTTTTGCTGTCAAATAAACTGAACTGTAATAGCGAATAGCCTAACCAATAATTGCCTAACCTTACGCTCGTTGCTAGGCCCATGACTGACAGACCAGTACTGGGTACCTAAGGTACCTTACCAGTTAGTAACTACCTTAACTGCAGTATGCCTACCACTGTACGTGTGCCAGTACACTTCTAAAACGTTTTTCACATCCACAGATACTGAGTAATCGCGATACCGGTAGGACTTTTGAAACGCTGGACCTGGACAGTTTTTGGCGCGAATTGGAATGGATCGCAAATAAAACGAGAAATGACGTGATGGAGTAAAAATTAATTCATTACAACAACTATAGATTTTTAACGAACTTAAGGTCTGTTTACACTAAATGCGATTGTAATCTGATCAGGGGCGTATTCTCCAGTAGTTGAAGGTGTTGAACGCACACCCTGCGATATCACAGGCACACACGTTTATTACATTTAACTAAAATATTTGGATTTTCTCGTCTTTAATCGTGTAATATCAGCGCAATGTGAGTTCTTTTTGCTTCGATGAACGACAAATTGCTTTTTTTCAACGCTGACCGATGACGCAATATTTTCTTGTATGGTAGGTTCAAGAGATATATATCGTTGAACGCAAGCGAAGCGAGCCAGACCTTTTTCATCGTATTCTGAATCACATTATGTAGGGGAGAGTGACTTTTTCTCTGTCCACACGATCCAAATGCCAAAAATGTCCTATTTCACCCGATTCAGACATTGTTAGCGCAATCTATGAGACACTAGTCGTGCATTATTAGTGCATTCAATGAGGCCAATAGATATCTATTCGTCTATTGGTAGATTTTCGATTAGCGCTTACCGGTACATGACTAGTAATAGTAACATCTATTGGAATAAAAGCGAGGGAAAGCCAGGAATTTGCGGGGGACTAAGTTTGCAGCTGGTTGGGGCAAGATAGGCAGTAGGGTGTCCCAAAAAAACCTTACTTTCGGAAAACGAGCTGTCACTTTGAGAAGTTCCGCCTTGGGGTGAAAAACTACCAAATCCAAAATTTTTTTGAAATCCGACCTCGTTTGACGCCTGATCCATGAGGATTTTTGTTCCGGATGAGTGATTTTTCTCAAAATAGCCGGTATCTTGGTACGGTAACTACTTGACCTAGAAAGCTGGTTTTTGGCTTGAACTATAATATGGTTTCTTATCTATCTGTTTCCAATACATTCATATGGTCTAAAACGTGTGTAAATGGACATAAATGAAAAAAACTGTTTTTTAATGGCATTTCCTTCCTAGTAGGCCTACTCCAAATTGAAAAATTCGTTTTATCACATTTCCCTGTTTTTAGATAATAATTTATTTTATGTAATAAATGTAACTATGAGTAAGCGAATTCGTTGTGCAATAACACTGTGGCCATATGAAATAAGCTGTGTGTTTACCGACAATGAATTTCACGTAACAAAACCTCCCACAAATAAAGAAGCTTTTGCAAAATTTAAAGAGGAGTCCATGATTCTTTACAAACTATTTCCAAAAGGCAGTCAACAGTAAGAGAAGCAGCTTTAAAAACGGTGACGGAAATTATGAAATGGTGGACACAAGCTGGGTATAGCTGCCAATCAACAAAAGCTTTAATTAAGAAAATTTATAAGCTAAATGATCAACGGAAAAAAAAAAAGATTTGACTCTGGAAAAAGAAACCCTGGTGAAAATTTCTTAAACCGAGTGGAAAAGTTTAAGAAAATGGGAAAACAAACATTTTGGGTGGTGACAAAGACTTATGAAGAGCATTTAAGTGAAATTAGCCATGGGAGCAGATTGAAAGATGCTTCAGTCATTGAAAAGATGAAACAAGATTTGGAATTTTTAAACAATATGAGGAAACCTTAAGGATCTGGAGGTACTGCTGGCTTTGACCGAGCATATTTTAAAAAGATGCAAAAGAAAACTTCGAAAAGTATCAGTAATTAAGAAGCAAAGGTACCTGCAACACTATCATCTGAGGAAGGCTGTAGCACTGATGATAAAAAAGAGATGTCGAGATATATCAACCACCCTTGAAAAGAAAGAAGCAAACCAAACTAATGAACAAGCAAACAATGACAAAGTCGAACCTTATATCAGACATGTCTGGTATTAGCGTAAGGAATCAATTTCAGTATACAGCTCAACTGCTCTCATTCGCTGGAATGGACATTAATGAAATTTCTCTTTCTAAAAGCACTCTGCCTCTGCACAGGCAGAGAAAAGATGCAAGAATCAGCAAAGAGAGTGAAATATTTATCAAACATTAAGAGCAGCTTCAAAATGGTAAATGGAATTTGCATTGGGATGGGGAAACATTGAATCCATTAACTCATGCTAGTGAGAATACGCACATTAAAGCTGTTCTAATGACAAGCGTTGATACAGACAACGAAGTTTTACTGGAAATTGCTGAAATCCCTACTGATGGCAAAAAGGGTTCTACTGAAGAATGCTATTTAATTTTGAGTTCCTTAAAAAACCTTGGTGTTGACTTTGATCGAGTTATTGGAGTTGTGTTGGATACTACTTCCATCAACAGTGGGCTTCATAATGGAGTTGCAGTTCAATCGCAAAAGGCTTTCGGTCATAAAGTAATGCAGTTAGCTTGTCGTCACCACATATTGGAGTTTCTGTGTGGTGCTTCTTGTAAAGTGATTTTTGGATGTACCGAATCACCAGAAGAACCTATTTTCAAAAAGTTTGCATCCGTCTGGAAACAGCTTGACACTTCTCAATATCAAGTTTTTTCTACTACATGAAGAAAACTCATCACTTTGAAAAATTCAGCTTTGGAGTCCCTTCAAAAATGGCTCGAAAACACAAAAACTTCACGCGATGATTATTTGGAAGTAGTCCAGTTGGCTTATATTTTTCTTCGCGGAACACAATTATTTGACTTTTCGATTCGGGCACCTGGTGCTTTCCATCATGCTCGCTGGATGGGGCGTATTATTTATTGCGTAAAAATTGCTCTTTTTCGAAATCAAGTGCTGGATTTGGAGTTGATTAGTGAATTTGCTCTTTAGCAAGTTTTCTTTCATTGTATTATGTACAGTATTGGTGTACAGCTCCGTTTTTAGCAGATGCTCCTGTTAGTGATTTGGAACTGTGGAAGAGATTCAAGTCTTTAAAATAAACATCTCCAAAGCAACAATGTTAATTGCTATCTAAATTTATTGAATTTGCAGATGCTGCCCAAACGAAATTGGATAAACACCTTAGGTACTTGACCGAGAGAAAGGTGGTGTTTTTGTTTTTCAGCAACAAAGTTAGTCTGAAAGAAAAAAACGAAATGTGGAAAAAATTGCAAAATCTGAAAAATAGCACAGATGAAGCTACTATTGGCGAAGGCTTAGTGCAGATGCCTGAAATTGACGAAAACACCCACTTGAAAGATCTGATTGGCCGTGATTCTTTGGCATTTTTTGAATTACTGCCTCTTGCGAATTTTTTCCTACGTGAACAATACCTAAAGTCCTAAAGCTTGGGTTGGTACAGAAAATTACAAAATTGTTCAAGCATGTGTAGAAAAAATGCAATACACCAATGATGTTGCAGAAAGAGCGTTAGGAATGGCTACAAGCGTTCATAACTCAGCATCAGTTCCTAAAGATTTTGGTTCGAAAAGAGGCTTGATGCAAATAATCCAAGACTACTGGCCAAAAACCAGACAACACAACCAGAGTTCCATACAAAATTCCAGTACTACTACCAAGAAATTAATCCAAAGTCTTCATAGGCAGTAATCCTCAAATCGTTTACCTTTGATTGTTTGATGTGCTTTCCAGTATTGTTTCTACCGCCATTCAGAGCTAGGCACAGCGGCGCTACTCAGCAGCGCCGCTACTTTTTCGCTAGCGGTAGCGGCAGCGCCGCTGTTTTTTTCGGCCACCAGCGACAAGCGGCAACGACGCTGTTATTTTAGCAGAGTAGCGACAGCGCTTCAGCGCCCCATTTAATACAAATAGTCTCTCGCTGGCGCTGATTAAACTTGTTCAAAAACAGCGACTAAAAGTTTTGTTTCTCACAATCTCACTTTAAATTTTTTAAACTGAGATTGTGAAAACAAACTCCTTGGTAAAAAAATTCAGTCTCTGAGAATTGGCTTCTCAGCGGGAGATATCTGAGGTAGCCTAGGAAGAAAATTCCAGCAGAATGATGGAAGGGAGAGCTGCTTGATAGTTTTCTTTAAAGTTTCAAATTTTCTTTGTTATTTGCTTACAGGCAGGGTTACCATTTCGTGCTTATTTCTAAAATTTGTGCTTATTTTCGAGAGCAATGTCTTACAAAACATGAATGAGCTTATTTTTAAGAAACGTGTTTATTTTTGAATGTCGTGCTTAATGTGTCTTAGTTGAAACGCTTTTTCCTTAAATAAGGGTTGAATTGGACAAACTACGGCCCGCGAGACCATTTAATACGGCTCGCGGGCCATAAAACAGAAATATAAACCCCTACCGTGAATCAAGCCGAAGACCTTTTTTTGCTCCTTACTGACACTGAGTGGATTGTAGGACAACTGCGGACTTGATGACCTTTTTTTTGCTCTTCACTTAATTTTTAGTGGAAAACAGGAGATCTGCGGATGTGATGAGCGATATTTTTTGCGCTTTCAATCAGTTTATGCTGGAATGGGCAATAAGGGCATTGAATTGGTGTGAAACAAAAAAAAAGGTGCATTTAGTCATAGGCGCACGCAGGGGAAGCATGGTGCCATACCCCCCCCACTTTGGCCCCGTATTAAAGAGCTAAAACCTCGTTTTCAGTCTATAATTTCTCAGACTAATAATGGGTGAAGCCTTGATCCTTTTATCTATTTTAGCCAAGCTTCTACTTTTAAACACAAACTGCGAAAATATTTTTGTATTATCCCTAGTGAGTGCGGAGACCATTTTTTTCAAGAGCTTACATGTAACTTCGAACCCCAAAGTCAGGCTTCAGTTAGGCATGTGGTGGAAGAGTTTTTGAATGAAGCTGCATTCCATCGTGAACGACCTTCGCCGGAACTTTTTAAAAACAAAATATTGAGGGACTTGTCCAATGTTCATTGACTCAAATACCGCGATTCTGTCAAGCGCGGCGATTGAACGACTTTTTTCCGTGGGAAAAGACGTGCTAAAGCCTAATCGCAGTGGTTTAACGGACCAGAATTTCGAAAAGCTAGTTTTTTTAAAAGGAGCATGCAACCAATCAATGGAGTTTTAATTTTTTAACGCCGGTTGCGACCTGCTTTTATTTTTTAACTTGTTTCTATTATATTTTCAATCTGCGTTTTATTTTCAACATGTTCTGATTATTTCTTTTCAACCTGTTTTTTGTTCTTCACTAAACACCCGACCATCGGTTTCTATTTACATTCAATCAGATTTCAAAATTAACTTCTCCCCAAAAAGCCCTATACCTTATTGGATGAAATGGAATCCGATTGTCGGCTTTTTTGTCACTTGTTTTAATTTTTATTACTCGCATTGCTATGCTACTTCCGTCAACAAAGATACAATTTCACCAGTAGGCCTACAATATTAAAATGCCTTTGTGCTTTTGACTTTTTTGTTTAAATAGCGACAGCGCCTAGCGGCAGCACCCGCTGTTTTGCACTCACTAGCGGCAGCGGTAGCGGCGCTGCTTTGGTACACAAGCAGCGGTAAGCGGCAGCGCCGCTGCTTTTCTGATCAAAAAGCGGTAGCGGCAGCGACGCTACTTTTCAAGTAGCGGTTGCCCAGCTTTGCCGCCATTAGCTGCTACGGCAAGCAATAAGCTTTTTGTTTATCATTGAACTACAAACTGAGTATGTACATTGATTTATCATAGCAAGTTTTTTATGATTCATAAACTTATTGGTTATTTTGCTAATTGAGAAAAATATTGCATCAATCTTTTATTTCTCATCAAGCATTGCTAATTTTCATCTATTTCTCAAAGCATAGGCTATATAGCGGGTAAAGTATGGGAATTTTTTAGTAGTCAATATTACTAAACTTTACTGATATAACAAAACTTAAGTTCAATAGCGTCGTCAAATGCCAATGTAAATTGTAAAAATGGCGAACAGAAGACACTTCATTATTGAAATTGAAATTCCAGTGGTAATTAGGTAATTTTGTTTACAAGTTAATGTTCTACAGTGCATCAGTATCATTTTAGCTCTTGCACAATATTTCAGTAATGTAGTTAAATGGTTGTTAACAGAACTAAACTTACAAAATATAAACAAATTCTTGGAGCAAAAAATAAAACTTCATGGTTTGGGGGCATGGAATTCTGAAAAAAGCTCTCTAACCGTTTTTTTCCATATATGTCTATTTATTCACATTTTAGACGATATAAATGCATTGGAGACAGATAGGAAACCATATATTCTGCATCATTTAAGCCAAAAACCAGCTTTCTAGGTCAAGTAGTTACCGTACCAAGATACGGCTATTTTGAGAAAAATCACTCATCCGGAACAAAAATCCTCATGGATCAGGCGTCAAACGAGGTCGGATTTCAAAAAAATTTTGGATTTGGTAGTTTTTCACCCTAAGAAGGAATTTCTCAAAGTGACAGCTCGTTTTCCGAAAGTAAGGTTTTTTTGGGACACCCTAATAGGCAGGTAGGTATCGGGATAGTTGGGTTTAGGAGAGTTGGGATTGAGTGGCTTGGGGTAGGAGAAGTTGGGGTCCGAGAGTTAGGGTTGGGGGGTTGAAAGACTTGGGGTCAAGGGGTAAGGGTGGGGGGAGTTAGAGTCGGGGGGGGGGGAAGGTTGGGGCCGAGAGGGTTGGGGTTGAGAGGGTCGGGGGGGGTTGGGGTCGGATTGGTTGGAGTCGGGGGGTTTGCGTAACGCCACAGCAAATTACTTTTTTCATCGCGGAAGAATGATGCAATGGTTCTCTCTTAGGACAGGTTCAACAGATATCGTTGAACACAAGCAAGCCAGACCTTTTCGATTGTATTCTATATCGTATTAGGATGTGGTTGTGAGTAATTGCTTGTGATTTTTGAAAGTGTGGCGGTCAATATATACATTTTAAAGTTGTTGGTCAAATTCAAGTCCTAGGTTAAATTAGTGGAATGGAAGTAAGTGTTGACACTTGACAGTATGATTAAAAAGCCGTTTTGTAGCACAAATTACGACGAAAAATTGAAAATAGGAAAAGCTAAAAAGCCGACACCAAAATTAGATACATTAAGTAGCCAATTAGGCTGCTTGAAAAGGCGCTTGATGTTGGTTCGCGTAATCGCATAAAACTTTCGAGCACTTTCACACATTTGTTTAATAAACAGCTGCATGCGGCAGCAAATATTGTGGAGGAGCACACCTCTAAAAAATGCTCACCGTACGCCACTGAATTTGATGAGTTGTCGCATGAAATTTTATCCAATTTTAATGCAAGAAGCAGTTGCCGAAAATATAATCCACACAAGATCGAACCCAAACAATTTTGCTTTCAGTGGTTGTTTTGCAAAGCACCATACGATTGTTTTCTAGAATGCAGGGCAAAGTGACGTAGCTTTACGTCATAGCCCTGTTTCGTTGCCTGCGTCACTTTACGTACAAAAATCGTATCGTATCCTGTTTAAAAACTATTTTATTTGAGACGTAGGCTACTGAAGCAACTGATTAGTGATCACAGAACCGTTGGTCAATTCCATGTAGTTGCAGCATCCGTGCTAACTTTTGTGTATATCTTTGTCTTTAATGCCACACTCCATCTCCTATCAGCCAACGTTTCGACCTTGATTGGTCACAGCCAAGGGTGGAAACCTGGCTACTTGGCGTTAGGGTGTCAGTTTCAGTTTCGGTGTGTTGAAACCCAGATGTCAAGTTTCAGTTTTGGTTTGGTTTCACGGCTGTTGAAAAATCGGTTCCAGTTTCGGTTTCAGTTTTGCTTACGCGCAACTTCGGTTTCTGGGTTTCAGTTTCGGTTTAAGTTTCATCCAAGAAAGTTATTTTAGTGTGAATACAAATTATTTAAATCCTCTACTTCTTGGCGTTTTCGTTATACGATGATAAGTAGCAGCTCAGATGGCCGAGTGAGGAGAGCCATTGCTTCAGAAGTTGATGACTTGGGTATGATTCCGAGTCCCGTGAAACCAAAGACTCAAAAATTAGTATTCTCTATTCGATGCTCAGCGTTAAAGGAACTGTGCTGGTAAGGATGGTGATGACAATTTTTAAAGCTTAAAACCTTCGAAAATTTTTGAACAGGTTTTAGTTTTGACGTTTGAAGGAGAAACAATTTCGGTTTAAGTTTAGGTTTATAAAATATTGGCTAAGTAGGTGTCTCAGCTTCAGTTTGGGTTTCCAAAATTTCCTTATTAACCAGGTTTTCAGGATTCGGTTTAGGTTTGAGTTTCCACCCTTGGTCAAAAAATCGGTTACTTTCCAACTACTCAAACTGATCATGTTTTTACTCCCATTATTGAATTGAATATCCCTGTAAAAACCAGATGGGGCTCCGGCTTATATCACTTTGATAATACTCTACTCAAACTCTACTCAAAAACTACTTAAACATCTACTCTACTCAAAAATCCTTCCTTTAAGTCGGAAATTGAAAATATCTCTGAATCGTGGCGACTAACCAAGAGTAACTTTGAAAACCTACTCAACTGGTGGGACACCAGAAAATCGGTCCTCGCTCAATATAGCAAAAATTTTTCAATAATGCTAAAAAAAGCTGAAAAACTCGATTTCGAAAACGATAAACAACGGTTAGAAACTTTATGTAACTCCCAAAATTTATCTGACAGTGATAAAACCTTGAAACAACAACTATCCAAACGCATACAAGACTACTATTGCAAAAAATTCGACGGTGCTCGCATACGTTCCAAAGAACGCGAAATTGAAAATGAAACCCCCTACTAAAGCCTTTTTCACCATAGAAAAAGAAAACGCTGCTCGCAAAAATATTACGCAACTGAAAACGGTACCATAATTGAAAATAAAGATGAAATCTTATTAGAACCGCAAAACTTTTATAAAAATCTGTGGGAAACTGACCATCAAATTGACCCAACTAGCGCCAAATGATTAGCCTACGTCAAAATAATGGCTTCATCTAAATTTGATCAGCTGGATGCCGATGATATTGAAAAATTAATATGTGAAAATGAAGTTTCCCTTGCAGTAGATCAGCTCAATAAAGACTCATCACCTGGTGCAGATGGTTTAACCTCAAATTTTTACAAAACATTCAAGTACTTAATCATCAGCGACCTGACTGAAATATTCAATAATTGCTTTTTCAAAAAAGAAATGTCGCCGTCGATGAAACAAGCGATAATCAAACTCTTGTATAAAAAAATGATAGACTATACTACTAAAAAACTGGCGCCCCATATCCCTTCCTAACACCGATTACAAAATACTAAGCAAAATTTTGTCAAATAGAATTACTCCAATTTTAAACAAAATCATTTCCAGATCAAAAATGTGGGCTCCCAGGTCGAAAAATTGACCATCTCTTGTACAATGTGCAAGCCATAATCAAAATTGCAAAACAAAAAAAACGAAAAATTTGGCCATATACTCATTCACTTTGAAAAAGCATTCGACCGACTCTCGCATGAATTCATCTTCAAAATACTGAAAGAGCTAGGCTTCGGAAAAATAATGTTGCAATGGTTTGAACTCCTGTATAAAAACAACATTTTCAATATCGAGATAAATGGTGCATATACTCTCCCCATAAAAATGAAAAGAAGCATAAGACAAGGATGCCCATTAAGCATGCTTTTCTTCATAACAGCAGCAGAGGCATTCGTCGTCGTCGTTGTCGTTTGGCGGGGCATCTCTTCCAAGACAGATGGAAGAACCAAGGCCGAGGGTTTATCCTTTTACCACCCTGACCACCAAACTGCTTGGGTCAGATGCTGACTGTAAGGGACTTCAGCCAGCATCTTGTTTCGTCATCCAAAACCATTGGACCAAACATACCTCGGGGTGCTCGATGTATGGGACACTGTGAGATGATGTGATCTGCGGTTTGTTCACTGGCACCACACTCACAATTCGCTAGAGGAGCGAGACCCCATTTGTACATGGACGAACAGAAACGTCCAACACCAGAACGCAGACGGTTGAGCTTGACCCAGGCTGCCCTCGGCAGACCCATACCCAAACCTAGCCTTGGGAATGAAAGCGTGGAGTGACAATGCGTTGGCAGAGTACTCCATGTCCCATTTCGTGTTCGTCCACTCGGCTGCACGGACGTCCATCTCAGAAAGACTGTCTCGTAATTTCCGAGCAGCAGGTACAAACGAGCGTCTAGATTTCAATCTCTCCCTACATACGTCCTGTGACTCATGAAACTGGCCATGTAAAATGTGGTCAGGGTCCAGGGAGCTGCGGTTGGCTAGGGAGAGTGTCGCTCCTTGGCGGCGAAGCTCAGCTGGTTGGATGCCTGAAAGAACCGGAAGGTAGACCGATGGAGTGGGACGCAGGCACCCAGTGACAATGCGCAAGGCGTCATTTATTACACTGTCGATAAGCCGTATGTGCACACTGCGGCACCAGACTGGTGCGCAGTACTCGGCAGTAGAGTAGACCAAAGACAGAGCAGCTGTGCGTAAAGTCTTAGCGCTAGCACCCCAACCTGTTCCAACAAGTCGCCTCAACAGTGAGACGCGAGCACATAACTTCTTGCGCAATGCTTCCAGGTGAGGACGATATGTGAGCGATCTGTCCAGTTTGACCCCAAGATAAGTGGGAACTGGACAGAAAGGTAAGGTCTTACCGATGTTACAGACCTTAAGCTCACGCTTAGCCTCTCGATTGTGGAGGTGAAAGGCCGCCGTCACCGTTTTAGTGTGGCTAAGCTTCAATCGCCAGGTCTGGAGATATTTCGAGAGTGTAGTCATGTCCTGGCTTAGAGTCCTTTCCAACTCCTTCCATTCTCCAGATGTATGAAGTATCGCCAGGTCGTCGGCATAGGCGAACTTCTTGGAGGTTATGGAGGGGATATCATATGTATAGATGTTAAAAAGGAGGGGGCCAGGACCGATCCCTGGGGGACGCCATTTCTCAGGCGTCGTAACCTGCTAGGCTTGCTGTCGCCAGTTGTAAGGGTAAAGCTTCTGTTGCGGATCAGCTCCATAATCGTACGAACCATGTGCTTGTCCGGCAGAAGCCGCAACAGCATGCAGGTGAGGCCACAGAGGCGTTGACGAGAAAAATCGAAAAAAATTCCCAAATTAGAGGCTTTACTTATCAAAATATAGAAACAAAAATCCTTCAATATGCTGACGACACGTCATTTTTCTTTAATGATCTAATCTCCCTTAAATCAATCTTAATTGAACTAAACATATACGAAAAAGTATCAGGTCAAAAAATCAACTTGGCAAAAACCCAAATCTTTACAAATGATGTATCACTAGAAAACCGCGTAAAGCGCCATCACCCGGATCTAATTTTTACAGATGAAATTCACATGCTGGGCATCGACTTTAATAAAACGCAAGACAACGCACAAAGCAATTGGAAAAATATTGTCCTTAGGATAAACTCTTTGGCCACGCTACACCGAGAAAGAAAACTAACGTTGTTAGGCAAAGTTCAAATTATAAATACCCTATTAATACCAATGATAATTCACAAAGCGAAAATCTTAATACCACCACCCGAAATTTTAAAACAATTAAATACGATATTATATAAATTCTTATGGCACCCTAATCCGATTGAAAATCTTAGTAGGAAAAAACTTAACGCACACAAAGATCAAGGCGGCATAGCAATGATTGATCTAAACTCAAAATTTGAGACCTGTCGAATCGAAAAAATTAAAGACTTGGCCACGATTGCAACGCCTGACGAACTTTGGAAAAAATGGGCAGTGTATAACCTATTTTACAGAATTAAACATACTGTATCAATAAAAAAACTCTTCATCAATTTTCAGCCGCATGCTCTGACGCCAAATACAACATGGAATGACCAGTTCCAAATTTTTACGAAAATTAATAGTAAAATAAACGACTGGGATAATATATCGCATAAACAATTGTATCTTGCACTCAAAGAAAAAGAGACCATACTCGTAAAAATAAAAAATGTTCGAGGAGACCTAATTTCCTGGAAAGATATATCTCCAAGAAATAAAGCAGTAAAAAGCTTCTTCAATAACAGCGAAAAAGAAACTTCTTTGCGAATCGCTCACTACGTCTACAAGTGGGGAAATTTCAATCGTAAAACTGGCCTCTATCGAAAGGCTCCATTTAAACAAAAAATTCAGAATTGTAAATTTTGCAAAAGTGAAAATGATTCCGTGCACCACCTCCTCATTAAATGTAAATATATTCAAAAAATTTGGAAACCCATTGAGCAATACCTCCAAAATCTCAAACTTCTAAAAACTAACCTAAATAAAGACATGATATTGTATAACCATTTTGAAAGTGGTCAAAAACATAATTTCCTTCCCCTAACCGCCGTTGTAACAGCCAAATCAGAAATTATAACTCAAAAATTAATGCTCGATGCAAAAAATCAATACAATTGGTTTAACCAAAAATTTCACGACCATGTGCTATAGATAATCAAAACAAAAATTGATTTACTTCAAAATGAAAGTGACCCAAAACCGATAAAGTGCATTTAATTTGTATGTGCTTACTCCCTCTCTTCATACCTGCACAATTGTTATTGCTATTTGTATAACTTTACTGCTCTTTAATGCTTGTATTTTCTAAGCTTGCTATTGTCACTTGTATATTTTTCTACTGCTATTTTGCACCAATCGTTTTATTGAGTCACACGAATATGGTTACCAAATTTGCATATACTTTAAAACTTTAGCCATGCCAATTGCACTTTTCGTCTCGCACTTATACCTTACACATTCATACGCCACTGCACCCTTGCTCTATAGTTATTAAACGCACTTGCTAGCACACGTAGGCAATCCTAAAAACACTCAACGAACACCCTCAAAACGCACGCAGGCAATCCTACCAACACGCATCAGACACTCACAAAATGCACAAAAACTTTTACTGCACACAACCACACGCACACACACACACACACACATTAACCGTTTCCATCCGCATAGATCATGTTGTAAGTTTTTGAAAGCACAAAACGCCACCGTGCAGAAAGAACTTTGCATAAAAAACTCCCGCTAAACGGAGCTAAATCACGTCATAGCACAAATATGCCTGCGTTTCGAGATGCTTAGCTCAATCATAATAATACATCTCACACACATACAAACACTCACACACAGTATGCATCAATGCACGTTATGCATCAAATTTTAATATGGTTGTTGTTATGCATCAAGTTATACAAAAATTTTAATGTGATCAAACACACGTTATGCATCAATATTTAATATGGTTGTTGTTGTATTTTCCTTTTTGTGTAGATAATTGTTGTTTTTTGTGCTCACGATTAGTTGGTGACATAACCTTACAAAATTCATCAGCTTTGTATTTTTGTCCCATGATGTTGCGTCCGGCCAACTGATCAGCTTTTCATCAGCTCTAGCGCAAGCAGATTGAAGAGGCAAGAGTGGCTGTGGTAAAAGACAACTTGGAGTAAAGTTGTCTTTGTATGCTGCGCATAGTGCTACTCCTTTTACACAAGCGCTGTACCAAGAAGTATAAAGAACGTCCGCCTCGCACGGCTTTATAGTACTGAAACAATGAAAACGAATATTTTCTCTCACATCCTATCTAAACCTCTTGTAAAAATCTGGCTCCACCTTGCGGTGAATGACCCATCAAAATCAAACCGCTAATCAAAACTGCATTAAATAGCTAACCAAAACATCGTCATGTTAGTGCAAAAACTGCGTAAGTCATTTTATGGCGAAATTGAGTTTTTTGCACCAAGTTGTTCCTCTGGGTCAGCGTTGATGCCTGACACACAAAAAAATCAAAAATCAAATCTTCACTATACTCGCCGTATTACGCCGAAGCGTGTAACGAGTTGCGGGGCCCATCTACGCGGCTTAGCGCCTGGGCAACACAGCTCTGAAGAAACGTCGCAACGATGGCAAGTCGTTGGCGACACTGTGCTGATTTGACCGGTTCGGGAGTCGAACCCCAGACCTCCCGCACCAATAGCATGCGCTTAACAACTGAGCTAACGCACTTTTTGGAAAAATATATCGACGCGTTCGCGAGTTGTGCCCCAATTTCGAAATTGCTAAAGTCAGCACCATTATTATTTAATCATAATAACACATTGTATACCATGAAACCCTTTATTCTTTGTTGTATTGTTATTTTGCTTGTGACGCAATAGTAGATACATTCAATCACATGTTTTTTGCGTTTTTCTTAAAACACAAAAAATGACTTCCGCTGTTTTTGCACTAACGTCACGACATGTGATGTGACGTTCTTTACCGACAAAATCAATTGGCTTTTCCGGACTACCAAAACCCCAGACTAATCATAACAACGAAAATACATGTGAAAATTGGGGGGAACATCATCAATCCAAACGGAAGCTTGATCTAAACAACGCTGTGCGCAGGGAAACTGTAGTGAATCGAAAGTACATCTTCTTTACTCCAACTTTTGCTCTTGTGTGGTATACTTACTTATGTTGTGAGTGTTTTTGTTTTGAACATAAGCCGCTTATTAGTTGCAGCTTTTGAAATAATAAAACACGTTTGGCCACATAAGAGTAACGTGAAAAGACTTGGGTGAAAACTTTTATAATCAATTTTAATAAACTTCAGAATTCTTTTATTTGTGGTACCAAAAAAACAAAAAACTTCCACCCCTGCCAAAGTGCTCAAATCGCATAAGCGATGAGCTTCGCGCAACGCTACGACAGTCGACAGGGGATCCAACTGGAAGCGCTTTGGAAAAGCTTCCGACGTTTTTGTATTGGACGGAGTTCGTATTGGAAACGCTTATTTTGACGCCCGGATATAAGTCAACTCACAACTGCCGTGGAATCATTTAGTATTTGTGGTAGGCCTACCAAGTAGCTATAGTCGCAAGCGAGGGTTGCTGCAATGCTTCACCATGTCCAAATGTCCACACGTAGCCCGGAACCTATGAGAGAAGGGCAGGAGGGCAAATGACCTTGGGGCCGTTGCTGTTCTAGGGGCCCATTAGTCCATATCTAACGAAGTAAATATAGAGCCAAAGCAAGTTTAAAAAACAATTGAATTTTATGAGAAATTTGCAAGGGACAAATTAATGTTCCGACTATAACAAAAGTCTCGTCAGCCTTGCTACGCACAACCAATCCAGGCTAAACTCATTCCAGACTGTAAAAACTCTTTTTTGCATTGCTTTACCTGGACATCTCGACTTCATCTCTTTTCTAGGTTGTGCCCTATTTTTAGTGGGTTGCCATGGGGGCTTCTAGTCATGAGGGCTAGTTATGCTACCGGTAACTTAGTTTGGGGTTAGTAGTTATAGACTCTTTCATTGGGTATCGTTGTTTGGGGCCAGTCGCCTGCTAAAAATAGGGCACAACCTAGAAAAGAGATGAAGTCGAGATGCCCAGGTAAAGCAATGCAAAAAAGAGTCTTTACAGTCTGGAATGAGTTTAGCCTAGATTGGTTGTGCGCAGCAAGGCTGACGAGACTTTTGTTATAGTCGAAAATTGAATTTTAGTTTTTTAGTTTTTTTTTTAATTTTTCTGAAACAGCATCTGAGCTCAATATACTTCAAAAATCAATTTTATGTAGCGCATGGGCCCCCCAAATAGGTCATCATGCTGTTCTAGGGACCCATCAGCCCATATCTTACGGAATAAATCCAGCAAAGAAACTTCCAAATAATCGATTTTATAGAGTGCATAGGCCCCCAACGCTAATCAGGCTGTTCTATGAGGGGCCCATTAACCCATATCTTATGACATGGAGCAAACATTGTTTTTTAATTATAACAGCATTTGAACTCAATACAGGCCTACATCCAAATATTATCAAATATTACCAATTTTTCGGAGCGTATGGCCCCCCTTACGTTCAGTTGCACCGGCGCTTGGTGTATCGGTTAAGAGCGTCCACTTGGTAGTCTGTAGACCGGGGTTTTATTCCCAGTCGGGTCATACTAAAGACTTTAAAAATAGTATTCGCAGCTTTCGCGCCAGGCGCTCGGCACAAGCGGAAGTGCGAAGGGTTTTGTGTATGTGTTGTTCGCCATGTTATGTCCCTTAACAGCGTTCAATCATTCGTGATTGAAAATTGTAATGGGCCGATAATTGAAAACGGCCTAAACAATATGTGCTTGCACCCGCTGTCCCGTACCTTTACCTTTACGTTCAGTTGCATCATTTTGATGTGTACCGGTATGCTATGCGTAAAGGCGCATTTTAAGCTAAAAATTAAGATTTTTTACTTCATGTGCAGTTCATTCGGCTTCGTTAAAAGACCATGTAGAATCATACACGTGTTTATCTGAGATTTGTGGCTACGCAACTCGAGTAAGCGATTGCAACCAGACATAGCATTCCAACTGTAGCTTGAGACAGGAGAGATCGGTGACAAATTTAAGTTTCTTGTATGCAGAGATGGAGAATTTTTAAACAATTGAGTAGATGTTGTGGCTCAGGTACAGACTTGAGCTTGATGGGAGCGCAAGAACAGTTTCATTTAAAAACTAAAGCATTTTGATGCGAAAAGATACCGGAATGTAAAGCATATGCTTTAACGTAATCGGCAAGGCGGGGCAGCAAGTCAGTGCACGACACGAGGTTAACAAAATACAATTTTAATTATCTGTGAGCAGCAGAATTTCGTCGTGCACGGGTAAAAACACTTTTGGTTCGAATAGGTGCTCAAAAATGTTATGTGGCTCTCACGAGGCTCCCTTGCTCAAAAGAGCTGCCGATCCCTCGACTGGAGCAAATCTTTTTGATGATCGCATGCGTAAAAGACGGACAGTTGGACTCGCTGTTTTCTACATAAATGCTGTCAAATCGATTGATTTGGTGTAACAGGTTTTAAATTTTTTTCGAATATAATTAATTTATCCTTTCAATTGGTAGTAAGTACATTTTTGAAAGTGCATGTTGAGAAATGATTAAACACAAACTCGGTGCTCAAAAGCAAAAAGAAAGGGTCACAAGAACACGATTAAGGTGTAAAGGGCTGCAAATAAGACTAGAAAGCTTTGGTATAGTTGGGAAAAAAAGTGAAAGAAAAGATCTTGTGAACATGCTCCTAACCAGGAAACTGCTAATGAAGTACTAAATGTCAGCGAAACTTGTCCAGCAGGGAATGATATTGAAGTTCCATATGTAAATGTGGATCTGATCCGAGTGATGATGTAAGCAAATTCGTAATTTGAGTGCCAATATTGTAGCTGATGAAGGAAGTGTAATTCCCCTAATCCAAGTGCCCTACTACTGTACGCATCACTGGTAGCGAGACTCAAAATCCGCACGAAAACTTTGAAATTTTCCCGAGGATGAAACCGGCGAGCTCGTTGTATCACCTTAATCGCTTTTTCGCTACAAAGGGGATAAATAGGCGACCAACTAACTCACTGAACTTACTAAATTGTTGTCTTTGTGCTTAGAGAATGCAAAAAATAGGGGGCCCACCAAAAATTTACCCCGGGCCCATTGGCGGTTCTCGGAGCTCCTGATGTAGCCTACAGTTTGACTTTTGGTTTGAGTGGTTCATTGGTTTTCTAATGGATTTCTGCATAATCAATAAGCTATGAAATGTCATAACCAACTCATGTGATTATGACATCAAAATGATGACTATGATGACTTGACCCCCCCCGAAATTTTGGGCTGGCTACGCCACTGCGTATTACTTATATCAGTGGCGTAACTAAGTCTTTCTTTGGGGGCAAATGCGCAGGGTCTTTTTCCAGGTGTTCAGGAGCTTATTCAGGGAGTATCGCTGCCCTACCCCCCCCTAACAGACAAATTCACAAAACTTTCGTGGTGTAAAGATGATAGGCTACACGTATAAAGAACAATCTGAGGGCGTAAAGACCTTTTTTTGCTCTTCACTAATTGACTACAGCATGGCGCAAATGATCGCGAGGTTGACAGTTCAACCCTCAACCTAGTCTCGTTGTTGCATTCTTGGATAAGATGCTTCACGATGATTATCTCTGCTTGGTGGAATCTGGCAAGCAGCAAATTGAAGAAGTCAGAAGCAAATTTCAATCGGAAAACTCGGAAACAAAGGCAACTCCTAAGCAAGTCTGGATTCGTCCTAAGCATAGCGCCTCCGCCGCTTTCTCGTGATGGGAGGATAAAGATCAAGAAATCAATCAATCAATTACTTTGGGCAGAAAATTGGACATCTGCGGACGTGGTGATCTTTTTTTGCTCTTTTTTTGACTTTGGGCAGAAAACGGACATGATGACCTTCTAAGAACCTAACTGTCCTAATATTTCGCAGCGAAAATATATCCGGCCCTACTGGCATGGCTTTAAATTGCCCACCCCCTTATAAATTCCTGGGTAAGCCCCTGCTTATTATTGTTATTGGGCTACTAAATTCTTATTATTATTACACCTTATTACTTGAATCGTATTGATGAACAATTGGATTTTACTTCATGACAATAGATTTTAGGAAAATCTTCGAATCAAACGTCACGATAGTAAGAAATGAAGGGAAAGAAACAAGTGGAAAAAAATCAAAATTTGAAAAAAATGCCAAATATGGTAAAAATTAGAAAAGATGAAAATTACTACAAAAATGGTAGTAATATGAATTGAAATATCAATCCTCGACTGGTTTCCCCCTCTTTGGGGCTTATCAGGTGAATGCAGATAAAAATAAGATTATAAAGAAGAAAAAAATTAGTTTGCCTACCATAGCACTGGCAATAAGAAATATAGAAAACCTTTCCATTGGACAGCGCCAGCAGACTAAAGAAACTTTCTTTCATTCTTTACCGTCGATCTTTTTTTAGGACATTTGTGTGTGTTATATTTTTGCTTTTGCTGCATTGCGCATTTTGATGTTAACAATAAAACATTCTGATTTCATTATTTCGTAAGATAACGTCACTCTTCATATTTTGAGTGGCATTCAAAGCACAACATCAAATATGAGGCCTCTTCAAGCCCAGCGAGTTTACCAAAAAGGCAAGTCAGAGATCACTCTCCATGTCAGTCAAGGAATCAATATGTTGAATCGGTAAGGGATCTCCAATTCTTCTGGAATCTCCTATGCTTATCAACAAAGTCATAAAAGATGAACAATTGGATTCTAGTTTATGACTAGAGATTTCAGAAGAATCTTTTAATCAAAGGTCACGATGGAAAAAATCAAAAACTAGAATCCAATTGTTCATTATTTATGATTTTCGATATGTATTTTTAAAAGAAATGAAACTGTTTTATGAAAAACGGCATTAAACAAATCACACCTCAAAACAAAGGTTTGTTGCTTGTTTTTAACAGTGAAGTGAGACTTGAATATAATACTTTATTAGCGTAGTCGCAGTTGATGTTCTCATTTTTAACAGCATTGTGAATTGTCATACTATTGTGATGTTATTACCGTACTGCTCTATTGTCGTAGCTTTAGTTTTGTTTCCATGTGCGTGGGCCGGTCGAGTTGCGACGTAACAGTTCGGGCTGGTTGTGGAGTTTGTTACCCTGTTTTAAAAAAAGAATGATTTCAAAGTGGTTTAAAAAAAACTAAGGGCCTCTTCATGACATACAGGTTTTACCAGCTATCGATTTATGCTAACCATTCAAGTGGAATTTTTGTACAGCGAGTTACATGTTAAGTAAATGTCAAAGTCATATCAAATACAGTCAAACTTCGATACTATGCCACCTCGCTACTATGCCACCCTCGCTACTATACCACTTTTGATCGTCACCAACTAAATTCAATAGAAAATATATTTACTATGCCACTCCTTACCCTCGCTACTATGCCACATGAGGAACAGAATGGCAGTGTATTAACGAAACAATAAACGCTACGAACGAAACAATTAAACGGCTGTGAAACGGCATAAGTATACAGTATGTGCATGTAATATGTTCTCTCAAGTTATCTACTGTAGCTCAGCCCAAAACTCTGAGGAATCGTCAGCTGGCGCATGTTCTTTCTGCGGATTTCATGCACTTCGTCGTCTAGCCGATCGCATGCTTGCATCACACTGGCCTTCCCGCTTCTCTGCTGCATGAACTTCCGGACAGTGCTCCATGCCCGCTGGGCTTCCTCGAGCGAAACGATTTCGTCCTCAACTTCGTTTTCTCCTACCTCTTCGCTTTCAATCGGCTCCTCGCTGCGCAACATCTCCTCCGCAATCTCATCCAGTGTGAAAGACCCACCAGTCTCGAGGCGCTCATCAGCTTCAAGAAAGTCAGACAGCTCGATCATCTCGTTCTCTTGCATTTTTTCCTCGGAAGGCAGCGCTTACCAGATCTCGAGTAGATCAACATTATCAGGCTCAGATTAGATTTCCTCTTCAATAAACTTGGCCTTCAAGAAGCAGTTTCTGATCGTTGACTCGCTGACCTGCTCCCAAGCACGGCGGACGATATGCAGAGCGTCGGGCAATGTGAACTCGAACTCCTTTCCCTCCTCCATGGCCTCGAGTCGGCGACGCAGCAGGATATTCTTGTAGTGTCGCTTGAGGTTCTCTATGATTCCCTGATCCATCGGTTGAGAATTTGCTGTCTTGTTGGGTGGGAAGAAGACCAGTTGAATGTTTTTCAGCTGGATCTCTGGATGGCCAGAGAAGTTATCAAGACAGAGCAGCACTCTGCGTCCCTGCTGGCCAAGTAGTCTGTCCCACTCACGCAACACCTCTTCAAAAAGCTTCGCCGTCATCCATGCTTTTGAGTTTGCCTTGTACTTAACGAGAATTTCCTTGTTCTTGAAGGCACGGGGTTTTTTGGAACTGCCGATCGCCAGAAGAGGGAACTTTTCACTGCCGCTCATATTTGCTCCCACCATAAGAGTGATCCTTTGCTTGCTTTTCTTTCCTCCAGTGCACCGTTCTCCCCTGATACTCATGGTCTTGTTCGGAAGCAAACGCCAGAAGAGTCCAGTCTCATCCAGGTTGAATACTTCGTCTGCGGAGAACTGCCCGAGTAAGGGCTGGAGAACTTGTTGTTGCCACTCAAGAAGGAATTGCGAATCCACCGCTCCAGCTTCGCCCTGCACTGTTTTGAACGTGATGCCGTGGCACTTCTTCAAATTGTCCAGCCAAACGTTGCTCGCCATGAAGTTTGGAATGTGCATCAGTTCGGCCAGTTTTAAAGCCTTTTCCTTTATCAGATCGCCGCCGACAGGCAGATTCTGTCCTCTTGCTTGCTTTAGCCACATGAGCACCCCGTCATCAAGCTTCGAGTGGTGAGACGGCTTCAGCTTCATGCGTTTCGATGGAACTCCAGCTTTGATAGCCGCCTCGATTGCATCCTTCTTGCTGATGATTCCCTTCACTGTGGTTCTGTTAACTTCGATGCACCATTTCCTGCTCATTTCCCTTGCCAGCTTGGACTGATTCGGCTCCTTTTTCGCGGCGTCAATGATCTCCTTCTTCTGCTTCAACGTAAAGTCGATTCGCTTACGCTTTTGAATTGACATTGTGGGCTAATTTCTGAATCTAAAATAAACTTTAGAATTCGAAACTACTGCACTGTACTGTACATTATACTGCTATACTATGAGGTGCCGTTTGTAAAATACGTTTTGCATGCACTTTACGGACAAATTTACGCTTTTCCCATTCTAGGCCAAAATGGTAACGATAAAAGTTGGACTGCATTCTGCGGACTGTAAAATAAAATTGCTACAAGAAAGGATTTACTTCAACGCTTTTCAATGCAGTGCCATTTGTAAAGTTAACATTACTTACAGACTAAAGACAAATCAGCATTTTTCTCTGTTTCAAGACAAAATGGCAACGTAAAAAGTCGCACATTTTGCGGACTGTAAACTAAATACGCTTTCATTTAAGCTTAGTCTAGAACAAAACCCTAGACCAGCTTCGGCGGCCAGTAAAATAGTGCCGTCTGTAAAATAGTGCAGATCGTAAAATCCATTACAATTGTGCGTGCGTGCGTGCATTTGAGTAACAGGAGGTTTTTTTTCAGTCTCAGTTTGGATGAAAATTAAAGGAGAAAATATACAGTAAAAGGAAAGGAAACAATAAAAAAATTACACCAAAAGGAAAGGAAAAGAACAGAGATTAAATTTATTATATCTGCTTGAAGTTATCATTTCAGTAAAGCAGCAAATCTAACAAATTTCATAAAAGGTCATCTACCAACTTACAGCTTAGTTAGAAGAAAACCCAGCAGCCATCTTGTTAATTATTGCGTCACAATATCTAACAACGAATATTTCAACGAAATGCCAAAGTCAAGCAGCTTTAAAATTCCTGATAAAATCTTGAATGAATTAGAGGAAAATATTAGCAAACGGGTAATTAAGAATATTGAAAACATCGTTGAAAAAAAGTGCAAAGAAATCTTTGCAAAGAAAGCTGTAAAGAAGGAAGAACCTACAGGCCTAATAAAAGAAGAAATTGATCACCTGAAAAGCGAATGGTTGATTATGCAAAGGCAAATTGGAAACCTGAATGATAAAACCGATCATATGCTGGGTAGTTTAACTTATATAGCTAATGAATATGATGATTTTTCGGCAAGCATATCCTTAATAAAAGTGGAAAACCAGAACTTTATGCAAGACCTAGGCTTCCTGAATGACACGGTTAAGGAAATTAAAAAACAGCAAAGCACAACGGATGAACAGCTGGAAACCTTAGAGCAGTATGGAAGGAGAGAAAACATAGAAATCCATGGAATTCCTTTAGTGAAAAATGAAAATACAAAAGAAGTAGTTCAGAAAATAGCAAAGGCCATGAATGTGCAGTTGGACGAAAAGGACATCTCTACTGCACATCGATTATCTCATCACTCCGTCAATTTCCAACCGAAAAACCAACATCCACCTATAATAGCCAGATTCACAAACCGTGACAAGCGAAATGAAATCTTCAGCAAGCGCTTGAAGATCAAGACGTGCAGCAATGTGATATCGACTTCAGGTACTGCACCGGTACTTCCAGAGAAATTAGCAATAAGAGAAAACCTCACAAAATATCGAAAGTTTTTGTTCAGTGAGGCCAACAAAGTCAGGCAAGCACTGAATTATCAATTCCTTTGGACATATCAAGGACAAATATTGATGCGCAAAAATGCTACAAGCGACGTAATTAAGATTTCCAATATTTATGATCTACAAAATCTGCAACGTGGAAATCGGCATAGCTCACCGCATTATTAAAATTGCGATAATGCAATTAGAATTGTTTAAATTTCTTTTCAGTTTTAGTATTATCATTATTTCATTGTAATATTAGAGTGTAAGTATGCTAGCTAAACAGATTAACCAGTGTTTTCATTGTCACAAATTACCGAAAAGAAATGATTTTGTAAATTGTTCAATTTGCAATATGGTCAGTTGCCTGACATGTACTGGTACTAATTTGAATGGTCATCGAAACAAGAGTACTAGAAATTGCTTATCAAATTTTTGTTGTAAAATATGCTCTACAGAAGTCTTTCCATTCCAATCTGTTGAGGACTCTGAATTCATGAGCTTAATACAAATATCTAATGAAATTCCAAAATTGCTAAACAGCGCCAAAAGAGCTGCAGTTAATAGTAATAACGAAATTATCGATCAAAATTGCAAGTACAGAAGCTTAGAATGGTTCTCGAAAAAAATTTTTAAAAAAGAGTCATGTTCCGCATTTAATGTTTTACATTTCAACGTAAGATCTCTTCCGAAAAACAAAAATAAGATAGAAGAATTAATGCAAACCTTTGAAAAACAACCTGAAATAATTGCAATAACAGAAACCAAATTAAGCAATGCAAATACTGCAAGAGCACAAATAAAAGGTTATGAACTGGTCAACTGCAACTCTCTTACCAAGGCAGGAGGAGTTGCACTCTATATCTCTAATTCTCTTATTTTTGAAAATATAGAAGAAATAACGGCAGTTACAACATTTTCTGAATCCTTGTTTGTTGAAATTAAATTGAAAAAGAAAAAAAAGGGATTAGTGATAGGTGTGGTTTATAGACACCCCTCTGGCTCTATCACAGAATTTCAGAAGAACTTTCTAGAGACAATAGATCATTTAACCCAACATAAGAAAGATTATATCATCTGTGGGGATTTTAATATTGATATTCTTAAAAGCCCAAAATGCCCCATTATTAATTCATATGTTAATAACTTATATGCAGAGGGCTGTTTTTGTCTGATTGACAAACCTACAAGAATAACATCTCACTCTGCCACATTGCTAGATCATATTTATTCCAATATAATGAACAAAACTATGACCACACATGTCATGATTTATGAAATTTCCGATCATTTACCTACTACATGCTCGATCAATCTCACTGCCAATCGAGTAAACGATCCAACATATCGAAGAGATATGTCCAATTTTAATCGCGAAAATTTCTTAGATGACGTTAATAGTCTAGTTCTCGATTTGTCGAATGACCTTACTTCTTCCCATCACGATATCACCACTCAATTAGACATGACATACAATTCTTTTATTAGTAAATTTTCCGAGATTGTTGATGCACATGCACCCATAAAGCCTTTAAGTAAACGGCAAAAGAAGCAAAAAATTAAACCATGGTTGACTAAAGGGATAATTAAATCAATTGCAACTAAAAACAAAATGTATACTAAATGTTACAAACAAAATAAACCAGAATTAACTTCTATGTATAAAAAGTTTCTCAATAAATTAACCACAGTAAAAAGATTGGCGAAAGAACAATACTACACTGCACAACTGATTGAACATAAACAAAACATATCGAAACAATGGGCAATAATCAATGAACTACTTGAAAGAAACAATAAACGACATCATACTATCAGTAAAATGGTGAATAAGGACAATGTCACTGTGACAGGCTCAGAAATTTGCAACACCCTAAATGACTATTTTGTTAACATAGGACCAAGCTTAAGCGAAGGAATAGATTCCAGTAATTCATTATTGAAAGACAACATCTCGTCTAACGTTAATTCACTTTTTCTTCAACCAATCGTCCCAGCAGAGGTGTATCAAGAAATACATAACCTAAGCATAAAAAAATCAGCAGGTCCGGAAAATGTTCCCATAAAATTTTATTCAATGGCTAATGAATGTATATCCAACTTGCTTTGTTGCCTGTTCAATTTGTGTATTGAAAATGGTTTTTTTCCTTCGACACTAAAGTTGGCAAAAGTAATCCCCATATACAAATCGGGTAAACATTGCTCACCTAACAACTACAGGCCAATCTCCTTACTATCTCCTGTAAGTAAAGTCTTTGAAGGCTTGATATCTAAAAGATTGTTAGGATTTTTAAATGAGAATAATATCATAGCAGACCAGCAATTTGGTTTCCGTAAAAAACATGCTACTACTCACGTGGTTACTGATGTATACACACAAATAAGCAATAACCTAGATGTCAAAAAACATACATGTATTATTTTGTTAGACCTCCGAAAAGCATTCGACACTGTTAATCATAGTATATTATTGCAAAAACTTGAAAAGTATGGTATCAGAGGTAATGTTCTTCAATTTTTTCAAAGTTACTTGTCCAAAAGATTACAGTTTGTGTTTGTGAACAATTATAAATCTCATGAAAAAGAAGTCAAATGTGGTATTCCACAAGGCTCAAAGCTGGGTCCAATCTTATTTTCTTTATATGTAAATGATATTCCTGCTATCACTAAATTTTCTGTCAGACTCTTTGCTGACGACACAGTTTTGATAATGAGTAATAGCGACTTGAAAGAACTCAACAAAACGGCAAATTGTGAATTAAAAAAAATTGAAAAATGGCTGTCCGTAAATAAACTGACCCTTAATTATTCGAAAACCAGTTTTATGCTCTTCTCACCAAAATCAAAATGCGCAAATGACTTTTCATTATCTATGCGAGGGAAAAAAATAAATAAAGTTGTAGAAGCAAAGTATCTAGGAATTCATGTCGACGAAAAATTGAATTGGAATGTCCATATTCAAAATATATGCAAAAAGATTTCTCAATACTGCGGAATATTTTATAATCTCAGTCACTACATTCACCAAAATCATTTGCAGCTTTTATATCACGCCCTTGTTTACCCCCACTTATTGTATGGAATTTTAACTTGGGGCTCAACTAATGATACTATTATACATCCTTTACAAGTTTTACAAAACAGATTAATTCGAATTATATGTCATGTAAAAAGAAATGAACATGTCACTAACAACTCATTATTTCAAAAACTGAAAATATTAAAAATCAAAGACATTTATCACCTAGAGCTAGCAAAATTTATGTACCAATATCACAATTCCAAACTACCTAAAGTATTTGATAAATATTTTACATGTGCTAACACTGTTCATAAACACGACACCAGAAGTGCAAGCCTCAGCAATTACTATCTTCACTCAATTAACACTAACAGTGCTAGAAGAGCGTTGTCTTTTAGTGGAGCTCAAGTTTGGAATGGTTTAAACCTGGAATGGAGAGACTTCTCGTATCATAAGTTCAAAAAAAGTGTCAAAAACCTCCTTCTATCTAAATACCTGTAACAAGTAGCTTACAACATGGACGAATGGATGTGCGATATTGCCGTTTTAATCGATATGACAATTGGATGATGTTTTTGACTTTTTGGCATACTTCCACAAATATTGATGCCTTTAGTTTTGTAATACCGGTAGCATAGAGCACCGGCATAGTGATTATTGACAGCACTAGCAACGTCGTGCTGTTTGCTGAGGATATGATAACCTTTAAGTTGCCGCTTCTGCTTGTTTGTTTTCGTTTTTACTTCCTGTTCAAGTTAGAGCTGTGTGTAGGATGGGCAATTGCACATCTCTCATAAGTGTGGCCTTTGATGGATTCGAAGTGATGGGTGGCCATGACTAGATGAGCATTGGCTCTTTCGTGGTCTCCTTGAGTGTCTTTCTAATTGACAATGTGTTTAGTGTTTGTTTCACTTGCATATTGCGTTGGTTTTCAGCTCAAATAAAATACTACTACTACTACTACTACCATTCGGAAGCGATCGGAAAACTTACGTCATTCAGTGGCGTGAGCGTTATTAGCGGGAAAGTTTGGTACAGCAGTCAGCAGTGAAAGCAGCCATTCGCAATGCCAAGTTTAGCATTCATTAATAACATGAATAAGTAGTTATCGTTTAATTTAGACTAGGATGCATATTTACGTATGTATTGTTCTATTGTAAAAGTAACTTCAGATTGAAAGTAGTAGTTTACGAGAAACCTTTCTAAGTAATTATGTTTTACTAAAGCACTGGCGGACTTGAGTTTTCTTACAGTAGCTTCATTTAAGCATTGAGAGGTACCGTGTAGTATCAGCCCCCAGGTTCGGTTAAGGTTAAGTTAGATTCAATTTTGAAAATCGCTCTTTGTTTTGTATAGTGCCCTGGAAGAGTTCGTGAACTGCTCTCTTTTCTTATAAAATCTAGAAAACACTTTCGTGATTTCACTTACTAGAAAAAACCTTTGCCAAACGCATTGAAAAGTTACTGCAACACTTATCGGAAAAATTTATCCATTACCGATATCGCTTTAAGAAATTGAGATTTATCAATTATTAGTATCGCCCAGAGCATTTTTGAAATTGTCGAGTATCATTATCGCTTTAGGCCTAGTACCAAACACAGAAAGGTTTATTGTGCCCATCACTGTGTACCGGTACTGTTCACTTGTAGCTTAGACTGTTAACTGTATAAGATACTGGTAGAGTGGTTGGAGTTTTTCTGTATGGGTGACGTTTAGGGTCGGCCCGTCAGTAAAGACAGCTGCAATTGTGACATCATAGCTACAGCTGATACAAGACATTATCCTTGTATCATTTGTTTCATTTGATGTTATTTGACATTAGTTTGGTTTTATGGTTGTTGTCCCGTAGTGCCATGTGTGCACTGGATTCGGGAAGTACATTATTATTATCCTTTTTGTATTTGGCATACTGAGTAGCAGCTAGGCAGTAACATGAAGACAACTTTGGACTGGGCGTCTTTCCTGTTCGGTGATGGATGCAGATAATTGCTAGTTGACATAATCAAGTAGCTACTTGTACCAGTGTACGTGACAGTCTAGTCATCTTATACGAAAATGTTATTGTACAATGTTTGATAAATGTGCCACTCACTAAACATTAAGGTAGGATCCAATATCAATGTGTTAAATAATTGCGCGTGTACTTGTACCTGTACTGGTATGTATGGTACTGTATATACTGTTAATATTTTTTGCTTTTTATAGAGTTGCACTAGATATAGCATATCACCTACATCATGTCAACAAATAATTTTGAACATCTCAACTCTGCAATAACTCATATAGTTGCATCAGTTGTTCAGCAAGTTACTTCTCTGTTAGAGGCAGAGTGTTCCTCTGCTCATTGTTCACCACTTAATACGCCTACATTAAGAGGTGAGGATACTGGTAGTCCATCTTTGCATCCACCAGTGGTTTCAAGGCGCACATCTGCCATTGGATGTGCCAGAAATAGGCCAGATGCTCTCGAAGCTAGTGCTGGTAGGCATTTACAAGTACCTTCTACAATAGCTGCTGGTGCCTCTACTAGCTCCAATGTACCAACTGAATCTATTGCACAATCATCTTCAAGAGTGCTTTCTTTGGTATGTATTGTCGATGAAAAGTGTTTGCTTTTTTGTGTTTTACGTACCAATTCTGATAATCCCCATCATGCAATTTACTGTTTTCAGCCTCGTAAAACATTTAACATTGACTTGGACCATCTGCAACATCTGCTGAATTTGAAACTTTCTATGACAAAAATTGCAGAGATCCTTTGCATTTCACGTCCAACTCTGTATAAGATTGTGTATATTTCACGTCCAACTCTGTATAAGACGTCCAACTCTCTATCAGCTTGTCCCCAAGCAATACAGGTAGGCTACCGATATTACTATATCACTTATTTCACTTAAACAGGAAAGATTAAAAATAAATTTTGGATGTGTCTTTTGGCGAACCGGCCGTTAGCTCAGTTGCTAAGCGCACGCTATCGGTGTGGGAGGTCTGGGGTTCGATTCCCGGGCCGGTCAAATCGTCACAGTTTCGCCACCGCTGCGACGATTGTTAGGAGCTGTGTTGCCCATGCGCTAAGCCGCGGAGATGGGCCCCGCAACTCATTACACGGTTCGGCGTAATACAGCGAGTATAATGAAGATTTGATTTGTGTCTTTTGGCTCCGCTACCGGTACTTTGATTTTTAAACTTAGGGAATCGTTTTCCGGCTACTGAACCATGCTTTTCACACTATAGGAACCGAATAACGGTTACCGAAGTTTAAAAATCAAAGTAGGGGAACCAAAAGCTTGGTTATGTCTGTTATGTTTGGCGTTAGGCCCTAACCCTACTAATAACTCACTAGCGGTCCTTGGGGCTTGATTCAAAGAAGCTGCAAAAGTTGGTAGATACCAGTAACGGTAATTTTTTTGTAATTCATAAATTGAATGGGTGATTGGCCATGCAAGGTCAATCATTCTGAAGCATGAGAGTACCTTATGCCGAAGTGCGCTTGATCAACTGTGCTTTTCGGTGAAGCTTTATGCACAATACATGGGTGCGGCTGATGAACTGCGCTTTTTGGTGAAGGTTTCAAGTAGCTGGAGAACGGTTCCGCTACTACAAAACTCGAACTATGGGAACCGAAAGTGATGCCCTAATATGGCAAAATTTACCGGTTGCCGTAGTTTGAAAATCGTAGTTGCGTAACCGTTTTCAGGTGAAATAGAAGCTTCCATAAATTATTGATTAGGTTTACCTCATCCCGATGATATTGCAAGTAAAGTTCAGAGTTTGATTGACCAGCAGTAAACAAGATAGTTTACATCGTACATTATACTGTTATGCCTCATTGATGGATAATGTTCTGTGCTTTCTGTAAGGTGCAAAATTTGCAGCAATGATTGCATTTTTAATACCATTTACTTGACCCAACTTAAACCAAAGTCGATTCTGCAGCTCCAGACACTATTCAGTTGGTCATCTAAAGTATTAATGGTGAATTGCAGGTTACCCCAACCATGCTGAGATTGGCTTTTGGCAGTGACTATAAGGTCTAGTCACGGTACAGACATGGACTTCGTTTATTATATTATCGCTTTTTGCTTACCCCAGTCACGAGAGGGTGACCCTATGATAAAATAAACAAAAGTCGTTATTTCTATAGTCATCTGACTTTAGCCATTTCGTTTCTTTTCTGTTTCAGAGCTGGATATACTTTTTTTTCTGTGAAATTTCAGACAAATGCCGAAGTAACTCAAAAAATTTCGGACATTGTTAACTTTTTTCGGCAAATATGTTTAAACACAAAGCAATTTCTTGTTTCCTTTTTTGCAACAACTGAGCATGCTGTGAAAACCAAACGACTTTAAAATGATAGTGGTTGGTTCAGCGCTAAGTCTTGAAAGGATTGAGCGTATTTTGCCAGCGAAGCAAAATAAGTTTTTGGGCATTTGGCAAAAAATTCGGACAATATCTGACAATTGTTCGAAAAAAATTAGTACAGCTTTTGAGTCAGCAATTCGAATTAATTCTTCACTGTCACCAAAGTGTTCATGCAATTATTTATGTTGCTGCAATGATACCAAGTCAGATTATTTTTTTTTTTACCAGCAATGTTTTGTTGTGTGCTTACAGTCCATAAATGTACTCAGTGAGTGAATTTCTTAAAACTGCTTTTTTTCCTAAACAAACTCTTGCTATGCAGTTTAACACGTGGGATACAGGCAACATGTCATAGGTCTGTAGATCTAAAAATAAGACAAATGCGTTTGACATTTCTGCCACTCCTCATTACTGGTTTGGCGTACGCTGGCTAGGCAACCAGCAGTGTTGAATAAAAAATTGCAGTATTATGTAACACAATAATTAAGTTTAAACCTCATTCCTGATTTGTTGCAGCTCCATTTCCAATGACGACCTGGATAATATCCTACGATCCATTAAAGGAGAACATCCTTCTGCTGGGGAGAAAATGATTCTAGGGCATTTGTCCAGCAAAAATGTTGTCATTCAACGCAGCAGGATTCGTGAAAGCTTAAGAAGAATCGATGCTGCTGGAATCGCTGAACGTGCCCTTTCAACGATTCGGAGGCGACAGTATTATGTGCCATCACCCAACTATTTATGGCATATCGATGGCACCCATAAACTAGTCAGATGGAAAATGGTGTGGTGCACATGGGCATCGATGGTTTCAGTCGCCTTATCGTGTACGGCGAATGTTCTTCCAACAACAAAGCAAGAACTGTAGTTAATTTATTTCAAAAGGCTGAAAACGACTACGGTCTGCCTCTGAGAGTCCGTTCTGATTGCGGAGCGGAAAATACATTGGTTTGGCAATATATGTATGAAAAGAGATTAAACCATCAAGCCGTCATCACTGGGAGTTCTGTACATAATCAGCGCATAGAGAGGCTTAACAGAGATGTAAACAATCAAGTCATTAATTATTATTTTAATCTGTTTTCTTACATGGAAGATCAAAACATACTAGACCCAGAAAATGCTACAGATCTTTTTGCTCTTAACTTTTTGTTTGTTCCCATTATAAACAAAAAGCTATCTTCTTTTGTGGAAGCATGGAATCATCATCCATTATCAACTGAGGGCAATTTAACGCCGATGCAATTGTATGTCTCCAATCTAACGCTTTTCCAGTTGCAGTGCTTGGATACATCGGCTGCAATTGATCCGAATGATATTGAGAAACGTTTTTCCCCATCCCAACTTACTTTTGTTGATGTTGAACCTCCGCGATGTCCATTATATCCGGAGGAGATAGTGGGACTCGAAGGGATTATAAATGAGCATTCGAACTTGAAAGAGGTTCCTCTGTATAAAAGAGTAGTGGAATATGTTGCTGAATGTTTGCTATCGCGATCGTGAAAGTTGATGTAGGCGTATGCTACAGTAGAATTTAATAATGTTAAAAGTGTCGCAGTTAAGCTGCGCTAGTTTTTTAGTTACCGCATACCAGAAACAATCCAGTTTGAGTATGAATATCGACCATAGCTAGTTTTGAAAGTTTTGCATTATATTTCGGTGTGTTTAAATCATTCGAGTTGGTGAATGGGCTACCGTATTATTTTTCGTTGTTATTATCGGCATATTTATCCTCCTATCACGAGAAAGCGACGAAGCGCTGTACGAGCTCGCTTAGGAGTTGCCGGCCATCTGTCTACCACACTAAGATGGGGGAATCCCGTTAAGTGCCTTTCCCAACGGCACAACAAGTAAACTTGCCGGCTTGTTCTCCACACTGTCCCTTAAATGCTGAACGTCAAGCAGGGAAGCTGTGAATACCAATTTTAAAGTCATTGGTTTGACCCGACTCGGAATCGAACCACAAGTCTACCGATCCAGAAGCAGACGCTCCGTACCACTCGGCCATCTGATCGATGATATATAAACGAGGTATGATGCTTGGACTGATTGTCCCACTTTTTCCAACACAATGTCTCTTGATCGGTATTTTAATAAATGATGTTTATTGTGCAAGCACAAGCAAAATCTTGAGTTTCTTTAACCGTTGAATTTTTTGCTGGGATTGCAAGAAAGTCAGAATCGTTAAATCTTCGTAATACGCGGGGTATTTCGCTCAAGCGTGTCACGAGTGGCCGGGCTCATCTCCGCAACTTATACCTCATTAACACAACTCCGAATAAACGTCGCAGCTAGCCGTTTGCGATACTGTGCCGATTTGACCGGTTCGGTAATCGAACTCCAGACTTCCAGCACCGATAGCGTGCGCTTTGCAACTGAGCCAACAGCCGTCAGAATCGTTCTAAATTACCGGTACGGTGTCGTAGTAGCTCAACTTTACCCCCCCCCCCCAACATCCTTTCACGGGCCGCTATACTAAGCTTTCCACATTAAATGTTTTCGATTTTTCCAGGGGTAACAGCTCAGTCTCTCACCACAATGCGAATACTGAAGTATGTCACTGTTAAGATATTAAAGGTGTAATTTAAACACAAGTTTGTTTACCCATTTAGGCCTATCCATTAACACGAAAATCGCCTAGCTAGAGCGCACTTTTTCGTTCGCAGTTGCTCTTATGACAGCATCATAATCTGGAGATCGTGTGCATTAACTTTTGATTGACAACATGGCCAGTGAACAACCAATCAGATGGTCAAATGGATAAAGCGTCTGTTTCTGGATCGGTAGACTCAACGTTTGATTCCCAGTCGAGTCAAACCAATAATTTAAAAATTGGTATTCACAGCTTCCCTACTAGAAATTCCACATCAAAGGGGTAGTGTCAAGCATCAGATGGCCGAGTGGTATGGAGCGTCTGCTTCTGGATTGGTAGACTTGTGGTTCGATTCCGAGTCGGGTCAAACCAATGACTTTAAAATTGGTATTCACAGCTTCCCTGCTTGACGTTCAGCATTTAAGGGACAGTGTGGAGAACAAGCCGGCAAGTTTACTTGTTGTGCCGTTGGGAAAGGCACTTAACGGGATTCCCCCATCTTAGTGTGGTAGACAGATGGCTGGCAACTCCTAAGCGAGCTCGTACAGCGCTTCGTCGCTTTCTCGTGATAGGAGGATAAATATGCCAATAATAACAAAGCAAGCCGTCAAGTTCGCTTGTCGCGCCGTTGAAAAAGACACTTCACGGGATTCCCTCATTTAAGTGTGGTGGACAGATTTATGGCCGGCAACTCCAACGCGAGCTCGTGTAACGCCCCATTGCTTTCTGTGATAGTTGGATAAAAATGCCAATAAACGAGAAGTAAAAAGATAGTTTGCTGTTTGCAGTGACGGGCACGATAAACCTTTCTGTACTAAAGCGATAACGGCAATCGATAACTTCAAAAATGCCCAGGGCGATACCGATAAATCTCAATTACTTCAAGCGATATCGATAAATTATGACAAAATGTCACAATGAAAACGGTCACTACAATACCACAAGTGCGAAAGTCTACCACATTTCAATTTGTCTTATTTCATTGGAAAAACCTTCGCACTCAATGACTCAAATGACGAAACAATCAATGTTTTTGTTCTTTAAAAAAGACGCCTGAAGGAAAAAACAAAACAAAGCATAAAAACAAAATAACGCAGTCAGCGTCCATTGTAAAACCGACACCTGTAACAACTGTCCGCGTCCATCTCAACAACGACACCTAAAGCAAAGTTGAAGAGCCATCACAACTACCGTATTCCTTTAATCGTTGTGATCAAATGGACTTATTTTCTTCAACTTTGCTTTAGGTGTCGTTTTTGAGATGGACACACACAAGTGTTACACAACACACATCATAATTTTATTTCAACAAACGGACAATGTCATGCGACTCCAAAACCAGGACTGTTGAGAATACCAAAATCCATTGCATTCTTAAACCACTCGTAACATCGTTCATTGTTTGCCAATGGCAGAGTCAAGATGTTGGCGCACGTGTTGGCAGTAGGATAATTGCTTTCGTCCGAAAATTGAATGAGTGGTTTAGGGGCAAACCCCAGAGGTGGGACCCGGTCGGCGCCAGTAGCAAATATTAGTATTTGCTGCAAGGAACAGCCTGCATTTCCATCTGCATAACACAAAACTTGAATGGATTTAAAAAAGAACGCTCTTTAACTCTTTGCTGTGAAGCAGTTGGTAAGTAGGAGTTACCTTAAATAAGGTGTCTTTGCAGTAGCTATGGCTGCACACAAATTTTTTTAAAAAATCAAATCAAATCTTCACTGCACTCCTTTCATTAAACTCGCTGCAGTACCGAAGCATGGTAGCGAGTGGCGGGGCCCGACACCGCGACTTAGCGCTTAAGCAACACAGGTCCGAAGCAACGTCGTAGCGGTGGCGAGCCGTTGGCTACACTGTGTCCGATTTGACGGGCCTGGGAATTGAACCACAAATCTTCCGCATCGATAGCGACATCTGTAACACTACACTATAACCGCCCGGTTTGATGAAAAATTATTAGAAACGTTGAAAATGTAAATTGACACTGCCAGTGACGTCACATCGTGATGACGTATATTACGTAGTATTTTACGTCATCACGATGTGACGTCACCGAAACCCCCATTGAAAAATTCTGCGTACGCCACTGGTTGTTTGTAATTACTGCACGACCGTAACCGCATGACCGCAAGTTACAGAAAATGCTTAATATGTTCACAGTAATATGTACTATTCCATAAACTTGTAGGCCTAGCAGTAAAACTGTCGCATTTCTCTTTCAACCTTAATTATAGAAAAAAGCAAATTGGAAAGCTAAAAATGAAGTGTTTACAGAAATAAGCAGGTTTCCGCTCGAAGTTAATGCTAATTTATTTATATGTTCGTTCTTCTTTGCGATAGAGGCGCTAAAACGAGCTTGCTTAAGAATTTCGAGCCACCTGTCTGCCACTACGAGATGGGGAAATCTCGCTAAGCGTGGTTCCGAACGCACAACAAACGAAGTTGCGGGTTTGTTCCTCAGGCTGTCGCCATTGATGCTAAACGTCATGCTGGGAAGCTATAAATACCAACTTTTAAGTCATTGGTTTAACCCTACTCTAAATCGAACCCCGAGTCTACCGTTCCTGAAGCAGACGCTCTATCCACTCGGCCATCTGAGCGGTAATACTTTCTTTTGAATTACCATTTTGCCACCTTCAGAGCAAGTTATCATCAGCAAGTGTGCATTTGACACTTTAACGATTGAGAACGCCATACTTTTACTTGAGTAGTTTTTAAATAACTACTTTTTTACTTTTACTAAAGAGCTTTTTTAGTCAATGCTTTCTACTTTACTTCGAGTAGTTTTGCCGTCAGAAACAATACTTTTACTTAAGTACAGTTTGAAAATACTTTTTACACCACAGGACACAATATTAAGCGGGGATTTTAAACAAACGAAAATTGAAAGATGAGCGAATGCTTTCAAGCTTTTAGCATATAACAGTAACACGTGCAATTCCATGTAGTTGTGAAATAAGGAAAAGCGACTTGGTTTACTCCACAGAAAAATTTTAAGCGAAACCATGTCGAACAAGTGAACCCATCCAACAGACTAGGGTTTCTCAGCATTTTTGGATTGCAGTATCATATAACCACCAAAAAGTGTTGCGACAATTTTGTTAAACCTAAAGATGCGAAGTTTTTTTCGCATTTTGTTTGTATGATTTGCCTAAAACAATTTACCCTTAATTTGCTATCCAATTATTGTAACCATAAAATGAATCTCATGGTGTCCAATTGAAACTAGCGGCAACCCAGCGAAGCACAAATGATACTGGCACCGGTACGCTAGAATGCCGCGGCAACCCGGTCGAGAACCACTGCCATAGGTGCACGGTTCTTCACTAATCTCGTATTATTTCCTCAACACGAAGAGATGGATGGAATTTTGGGCCGCGTCACATAGCTCACAAATCGAAACGTTTTTACCGTGACAAAACTTAAATCTAGACATTGAGCAGTGCAGTTTACTTCAATGAAGCTAACCGGCAAGCCTAGCAAAACGTAAGCATAATGAACAAATGGAAAAGCGAAAAATGTAATAGTTATGATGAATTAACCTGGCAGTGTCAAACAATTCATCCCAGCTACGCAAAGAAGCCTCCAAAGCATCTTGTAAATCAGGGTCTTCATCACTCGAAAGCCAACAAATGTATTCGCTAAAACCAGTAACATTGTAATCACTAACGAAATTGCTAATTATCTTGCTTTCGATTAATTTCAGTGAAACATCGCATAACATTGCTGTATTTTTAAACAATAAGTTGTCTAATGCTTCTCTTCCTCATCCAAAGAACTCAGACTTAAGTCAAAAGTGGGACCAAGCCTAAGACAAAAAAATTTATTCACAATATATTTCTTGACGTCAGTGTAAAAAACGAGACAATTTTCTTAGCTACCCAGTTGGGAAAGGCGCTTAAAAATCATTCATTTTTAAGCCACAAGTCATGTAAACGTTTTTTGTGGCCCAGTCGCACTCTGTCTAGAATTTATACCATAAAGAAAAGAAGATCAAGTAAAATAATTGCTATGTGATAGGCTACTGAAGCAAAATACTGTTGGAATATGAAGCTACGTTTTAAAAGTAACCATGTGTAACATGAAATAGTTATACTTACGTGTACGGAGACTGTTGACGTGACTGACCATTACTGGGCGCATTGCTTAACTCATCGTTAGACTCACCGGCAATCTCAACAGTACTAGCTGTTGTCTAAAATATAAAACCATTACAAAGACTTATATGATAGAGATACAATTAACCTCAACTGGATATAGTTGAAGATTCATAGGCTGGTGCATAGCTGCAATGTTCATCTTGAAACTTCACCGTCAGTGAAGAAGCACTGTGCCTGTTTCGCAAGCATTCAACCACACTAGTTACCATTGCAACGTACCGCTTCGTTATTTGATGCTGACCGGAAGTAGCTTGCATTTGGCTCTTCAATGTTCGCCCCATCATCGCCGTTTCCTGGATTTTGATCACAATTCAACCGTTGAACAGGAAAACATTTTAGACGATGCTGTTCATGAGCAATAATGTATATAGTACTTCTTCCCAAATGTTGGAGAGCATTTCCACTCCATACAAAAGAAGAATTTACTTTTGCTTTTTGAAGCAATTTCAAGCCAGAAATTACAGTCAAGAACGAAAACTGGAAAGTATTACCAGAGCTGGGCTGAAACCGATCCAAAAAGAAATCCGACATTTCTTTTCTTATTCTTTCATCAGTCCAAGCAGGTGAAGCTTCTAATTTCGCGCAAAGCCCCAGTGCAAGAAGTTCAGTGCGATATTTTCCACGTGGGATTCTTATGGCAACACCACCATCAAAAGTATGGGATTGGACAAACTGGGCTTTCTGATGGGGGACGCAAAAGATTATTCTGATGAAAGTGCTTTTCTTTTTTTTCGTACGTTTGCTACTACCAATGCGTTCCCTTTTCCGTCTTGTGCCGCAATACGTAGGAATGGCACTGACCTACATATATACGAAACATTTGCACCATATTTAACACCACTCAAACGTTTGTCAGTGTAAACATCAAGCCGTCGAGGCGGAGTGGGTCAATATGCACTGTAAATTTTAAATGAGAGAGCATGGAAAATGGTATGAGGAGTTACTTTAAATGAGCTAGTTCTTTAAGTGTTTTTGCCTGTCGCAAACGGAATTGTACTGGTTGAAAATCAACACAAAGCACAATGTGCATAAACAAGGCCTTGAGCAAAAAAAACATTTAATTAATTTCCATAACTAAACTTCCATTTAAAAAAGACTCTCTGTTAATGACGCAAGAAACTGACTATTGCATTTTTATGCATGTTTGCTATCAAATTAATTAATTTTAAAGAATGATATTTATGTGCAGGTGCCGGTATATCCTTTTTTCATGAAAAACCAACAGTGCAACACACAACAATTGTGCTCGAGTACCGGTACACAGTAATACACTTCATCGATATATCAAGCTATATGTACAATTGTACCTGCAAGATGAAGATGTCATGTTGATTTTATTATTTTTATTCAATACTTAGTAGTCTATGCAACAAATATTGGTCCCTTCTAAAAACATATGTGACGCCAGCAATTAAAATAATTTGTGAAATTGTTGGAAAACCTAGTTTCCAACTAACTGCAAAGAAGGATGATACGACTAGTCTAATGATGAACAGAGGAACATGAACTTAAAATTACTTCATCACAATCTAATCAGGCTGAGCGTCACAGCACAACCAGCCAGTTCTGCAATTATTTCTTATGAAGCATTTCAAAATAATCAAGTGCTATTTCAGAAACATCATAGACCGGTATTCAAATAAAATGAAGAAAACCAAGCTTACCATATCAAAATCTTCATCACTATCCACCACTGAGTTTTCCTGCAAAACAATAAGAGTAGCCAAATCAAACATTTATGTAAAAAGGTAATGCGGTATTATCCAAAACATGAAACAAATATACTAGATGATGATTTAATTGAGCTAAACATATCAGATTAATGTTCACCCATAGCTTATCATAACCATTACACAGATATTGCTTCAAAAAAGACAAAAAAGCACATGTGACAACCTAACACCTTACTTAGATTCAATGGGAATTATGTGATATGCACCACTATAGACTATACCCGGTACCAATATTGGATGGCAGAGACATACACACAGAGGGGGGTTGGAGGTGAAAGCCTCCTTCCATGATTGGGTAAGAAGGAAAATCGCACAAATCCATAGGCAGCTGGGGGTTTCGGCGCCAAGCCCCCCGTCTTGCCCATCCCCCTTAGCCAAATTCTAGGTGCACCACTGCTGTAGCCTAGAGTCTGTTTCAAACACTACAATCTTCATAATGGGATGTTAAAATACACTATGCCCTTACTTAACACATTTTACAAGACTATGGCGTCATTATAGATAAACCTTCATTTTTAAAACCCCTTCCATTGAAAATTCCTGCATACGCCACTGTTGTGTTGGATTGGATTTAAACCTGAATGATTTGAAAGAGTGTGATATCACGTTCATGTGCACAGAAATATGTACATACCAAAGCTGTTGTAGAAGGTACTTGTAAATGCCTACCAGCACTAGCTTCGAGAGCATCTGGCCTATTTCTGACACATCCAATGGCAGATGTGCGCCTTGAAACCACTGGTGGATGCAAAGATGGACTACCAGTATCCTCACCTCTTAATGTAGGCGTATTAAGTGGTGAACAATGAGCAGAGGAACACTCTGCCTCTAACAGAGAAGTAACTTGCTGAACAACTGATGCAGCTATATGAGTTATTGCAGAGTTGAGATGTACAAAATTATTTGTTGACATGATGTAGGTGATATGCTATATCTAGTGCAACTCTATAAAAAGCAAAAAATATTAACAGTATATACGGTACCATACATACCAGTACAGGTACAAGTACACGCGCAATTATTTAACATATTGATATTGGATCCTACCTTAATGTTTAGTGAGTGGCACATTTATCAAACATTGTACAATAACATTTTCGTATAAGATGACTAGACTGTCACATACACTGGTACAAGTAACTACTTGATTATGTCAACTAACAATTATCTGCATCCATCATCGAACAGGAAAGACACCCAGTCCAAAGTTGTCTTCATGTTACTGCCTAGCTGCTACTCAGTATGCCAAATACAGAAAGGATAATGTCTTGTATCAGCTGTAGCTATGATGTCACAATTGCAGCTGTCTTTACTGACCGGCCGACCCTAAACGTCACCCATACAGAAAAACTCCAACCACTCTACCAGTATCTTATACAGTTAACAGTCTAAGCTACAAGTGAACAGTACCGGTACACAGTGATGGGCACAATAAACCTTTCTGTGTTTGGTACTAGGCCTAAAGCGATAATGATACTCGACAATTTCAAAAATGCTCTGGGCGATACTAATAATTGATAAATCTCAATTTCTTAAAGCGATATCGGTAATGGATAAATTTTTCCGATAAGTGTTGCAGTAACTTTTCAATGCGTTTGGCAAAGGTTTTTTCTAGTAAGTGAAATCACGAAAGTGTTTTCTAGATTTTATAAGAAAAGAGAGCAGTTCACGAACTCTTCCAGGGCACTATACAAAACAAAGAGCGATTTTCAAAATTGAATCTAACTTAACCTTAACCGAACCTGGGGGCTGATACTACACGGTACCTCTCAATGCTTAAATGAAGCTACTGTAAGAAAACTCAAGTCCGCCAGTGCTTTAGTAAAACATAATTACTTAGAAAGGTTTCTCGTAAACTACTACTTTCAATCTGAAGTTACTTTTACAATAGAACAATACATACGTAAATATGCATCCTAGTCTAAGTTAAACGATAACTACTTATTCATGTTATTAATGAATGCTAAACTTGGCATTGCGAATGGCTGCTTTCACTGCTGACTGCTGTACCAAACTTTCCCGCTAATAACGCTCACGCCACTGAATGACGTAAGTTTTCCGATCGCTTCCGAATGGATTTTACGATCTGCACTATTTTACAGACGGCACTATTTTACTGGCCGCCGAAGCTGGTCTAGGGTTTTGTTCTAGACTAAGCTTAAATGAAAGCGTATTTAGTTTACAGTCCGCAAAATGTGCGACTTTTTACGTCGCCATTTTGTCTTGAAACAGAGAAAAATGCTGATTTGTCTTTAGTCTGTAAGTAATGTTAACTTTACAAATGGCACTGCATTGAAAAGCGTTGAAGTAAATCCTTTCTTGTAGCAATTTTATTTTACAGTCCGCAGAATGCAGTCCAACTTTTATCGTTACCATTTTGGCCTAGAATGGGAAAAGCGTAAATTTGTCCGTAAAGTGCATGCAAAACGTATTTTACAAACGGCACCTCATACTATACATGTAAATTATAATCGTACAATACAACGTGGCATTACATTGTTACATCACAAGGCTGTTTTACAAATCCCTGTTACTATACCACTTTCTCTGGGTCCCAAAGGATGGCATAGTATCGAAGTTTGACTGGTAAAGTAAAAAAACACTAGCTTCGTATTTATCCAAGTAAAACAAATCAACGGGTGAAGTTTACTTTCATTAAATACTGTTTTTATTAAATGAAAATTTACGTGTTCAATACATCTATAGCAGAGGTTTTTAACCTGTGAGTACTTTAATCCCACTAGCGGGGAATTTGAGGATTTCAGGTGGGTAACTTGAAGTTTTGAAACACAACAGCTCACGATAGGTCATGAACCAGTGGTTCTTAACCTGGGAGTCGCGAATTGGACATCTGCGGACGTGATGTTCTTTTTGTTGCTCTTCACTCGATTTTGGGCGGAATTTGGATATGTCAGATTGCAAAGTGGGTACCGGTAGTTCGGTTATGCCGGATTGCCAAGTGGTTCGCTGAATATAAAATTATGAGAACCACTGATCTATGGTGACAACGTTAGTGTAAAGCACAGTTCGCCGTTAGGTTAATTGCACACTGAATACAAACCTTCAGTAAAAAAACGGTCTACCGGGCCGGTCAGTGACCGGTCAACCGGCGTAGGTTTTAAAATTTACCGGTCCGGTCGAGAAAATTCTGATCGCTTTCATCTCTGATATACGAGTTGTTAACCTTTATTGTACATGCCTAACCTATCCAGTCTAGATTAAGACCAAGAGAGTGATTTAAGATTGTATCAATGCCAAAAATTTCAACGAATTACACTTGAATTGAATCACAAGATCTAAGGCGATTAGGCTGAAAAAAATTATTTCAAATGGTGAGATTCGGACCTACTTCGAATTGCGAGATTCGAACCCTAGTGGTTGAGACATTCATACGCGCAGAAACGGGGTTCAGAAACTGCCTTAATTATGCGAGCCCCTCTTAACCAATCAAATCCATTAATTGTATTGGGTCAAAATTGCAGAACGCCAAAAAAAAATCGTGAAAACATTATGACGCAATGTGAATGTTGTACACTGTACAGTATATCGTACAACGACTTTGACGGTTTTCGAAACAGAATTCAAACTGGCTGTATAAAATGATAGGCCTAATAGGCCTTATTAATATAAAATTTTCATTTTGGTGTAAATTTTGCGATAAATCATAATCAAGTACTAACAATAGCCTAGCATTAGTTGCAGTGGGTTAGGTAACGTTCTATTCTGTAACTATAAAAAAAATCAAACTAAATCTTCATTCACTCAAGATAACCCTGAAGCGTGACACGTGTGGTGGGTGGGCGGTTCTGTGGCTTTTAGCGTTTGTGCAACACAGCTACGAGATAGAGAGTGCAATTTATTCATCGAGGACTCGAGGTACAATACACAATACAATAGCAACGCAACTGTCAAAATATAAAAAAAGTATGAAAACTGCATCCGACAGGGGACTGCGAAGGGACCGCAGGAGGTCTTCGAATCAAGCAGTCACCTGATCAAATTTTTGATGCAACTACTCCGAGGAAATGTCGCAGTTGTACAGTAACCTCCCGGTTAAGTTCGCAAAAAAAAAATTGTCGAAAAATCAAGATTCAACCTTTGACAGAAATGTATTGATGTTTACAGCAAAACAAACAGGTCGTGAAAAAGTTAGCAGTTTAAGCAAATCATGAACCATCAGCTGATGCATGCTGCTTTCTCACTTGTTCTTCGCTTCCCAGACCACCTGCCTCAATTTTCGCTGAGTTAGTTTATGATCAATTCCTGCTTCATCTTGCACGTCGGGGCACAACAACTGATCCTCTTCGTGAAACTGTTAATCCGGCCCTGGACAGAAGTGAAGTATTTAGATCGCCTCCCTAAACCAAATTGCACCAGCTTTACGTTAGTTTTCTTTTATATGAGCTAAAATTGGCTGTTATTCCCAAGTCCATAATAAGCGATTGAGCAGTGTCAATCATAGAATTCACTTTACGTTTTAATTCGTTTGTAAAAGGGTCAAAATTGTCTGTATTTTTCTTTCTCTTATGCCCTCCCTGTAAATTTTGGCTCAAACAAAGCAACTGTTCGTTTAGATTTTTCACTTCACATCCGTTTGTCTCTTCTAAAAACTCGACAACTTTTCGAATTTCTTTAATGGGATTTCGCAATAAATCTTCATATACTAGAAGTTGAAAAGGTCTCTTGCTTGCAATTACAAGTTTGAACAAAGTATCCCAATTTGTCATATATGCTCCAGTCTTGACACTGTCAGCAAAATCTGAAAAAGAAAAAGGCTATCGAAAAATTACGGAAAATTGATCAGCCCCATCAATCTTATCCAATGATCAATTATTATAAAATAAACTAAAATTTCAATTTTCAATTTTCTTTTCAAAATTGTTTGAAATGCAATTGATTTTAACAAAGGGAGTTATGATTTATCGTACGAAACAGCATAATAGACCATCATGTTATGAACGTTTCCTTGCAAATAAATGAAATTGAATCCAACCAAATTGCTTTGCAACAAAAAGCCTAACATTACAAGATCTTTTTTTCAAAAATTCGAAACCTAGAGCTGAATGATAACTGCAAAACAAGGTCTAAATATTCTCGAAGAGTTTTCAAATTTTATCTAACGTACGAACGAACAGTCATTACTTCACCTACAATATGATTGTTTGCTCTATTTGTAAAGAAACTTTCAATTGACTAGTGACTGCCCACGTGATAATACGATCTGCCGATCCATCGAAGTATAAACATAATTTCTCTTGCATAGATACAAATGTGTAACTACTGCAATTGCGATGGGAGTGGCTGATTAATAGCAGTTAAGACTTATTTCCCTGCCTATTAACGATCCTTGCCCGTTCAATTTTATCATGAGCAGTATGGAGCAAGGTTCAAATCATTAGACCGAATACCGTAGATCCATTTGATCTACATGGCAATATCGTGTTGTTTGGAATAAAGTCTTTTTGTAAACAAGAGTGATTTGGATTAGCCTAATTGCAACACAAACTTTTAAGAGTGTATTTTGTGTAAGGACAATAACTTACTTTTTGAAAGAAAATCATTTTTCTTGGCAAATCCAGTCTGGGAGTTTGACTTCATACGATTAAATTCAGCAATATAGGCAGGGTATGGATTTCGAACTAAAAAGATTATGGAATGGTACATAGTCAAATTTCCATGGTCTTTTTTAAAAAGGTGATCCTTGATAACAAACGTGAATTTGCTGGCAATTTCAGGCATTTCTCCTAAGTACCCTGAAAATATAAACATTGTTGAGCAAGATTAGGACAGTTTGTAGAATAAAGCATTCAGCATGAACATTAAAAGGATCCGCAGAAAGTCCATGTCGGTGTCAAATTCCCACTTGAATACTAAATGGTTAGAAAAGTTAGCGGAGGACGTTCAGCAGGACAATGCTAATTAGTTGGTTAAAATTTTGTGTCTTGTATCTAAAATTTTTAAAAGATCGAATGTTCAAATGTTTGAATTGAAAATTTAGCAGCAATTGGAAGAGATTGTGAAGTGAAATTCTTCGAGTCAGCAGCCACCCAGGTCATTGTGTCAAACGCGATCGACTCTAGTCGTAACTCAAACTCGTCGGAAAAGGATCTGCAACATGCGTCGGCAGCATGGCGCAGTGGTTTGGAGCGTCGTTTTTACGACGACCATGATCGCAAAGATAACGGTTCAACTACCAACATAATCTTGATGTTGCGTCCTTGGGTAAGATGCTTCACGATGATTATCTCTGCTTGGTGGAATCTGGCAAGCAGCAAATTAAAGAAGTCAGAAGAAAACTCAATCGGAAAACTTGGAAACAAAGGCAACTCCTAAGCAAGTCTGGATTCGTCCTAAGCATAGCGTCTCCGCCGCTTTCTCGTGATGGGAGGATAAAGATGAAGAAATCAATCAGAAACGCTAGGCCAGGTCGTAACTCAGCTTCAAAAATATTCCGCGGCTTCCTGTTCAAAACTTCATTGTGTTGTATTCCGAAATAAATTGCACTTTTAATGTTATCTCCGAAACCGTTTCGCAAAAGTGTTAAAAACAGGGCTGCGGATTTGTAAGCATTTGTAATAGAGTTTGAGTTTAGGCCTATACTAAATATTTCGAGTTGAGTTTAAGTTCAACTTAGAATTTAGTGATTTTCAACGAGTCAAGTAGTTTTTACCGAGTTTAGGACAAATTCAAACAAACTTTTATCAAGTTTAGAATGAGTTCAAAACTCAAACAATTTTTTTTCGAGACCGACTTCACAAGTTCCAGTTAAGAGATTTTTGTCTTTCGACTTCGCAGCCCGGGCAAAAATAGAACATAACGGCTTGGCTAATTAGCTTTCACCGTAATATTCTGGGCTGGTACCTACCGGATTTCATTAAATCAGGATCTCCGTAAACGCTTCCTGTATAGATGCCAGTGGCTTGTTCAATCATATGTCGAACCCACGTGTTTCCGGATCCAGGAAAACTTAACAAAACCGCTTTTTTAACAGAGGAATTCGTTGATAAAAATTTCAATGGTTTGCATCTTTCATCTTCCGCAAAAGTGCGATAAATCTTTAAAGTTTTGTTATTGCAGTTTGATCCAATTTGAGAACGGTTGAGTCTAAAACAGAGGAAAAAGTTGAAAATGGAAGGAGAGCGTGTTATATCACGCATAGGCTATAGTCTTCTAGCATTAAATAAACTGCACTTGCACACAATACGCTAAGAGGTTGCGTAAAGTCTAAAAACTGTGGTCACAGCTGTTGGTTTATGTTTGTTATATATAAATATATCTACGATTAAAATACTAGCGTTTGATTTGAGTAAGTTTCAGAACCGCTGACACTATACCAAGTTTTCGCGATATGATTTAAACAAGTAGGCCTACCAAAGCAGGCATACATTTTTTTCTTCACAAAGCCATAAAAAATAGCAAGTAGGCTTCAAGTTTCTTACGTTATAGTAAATCTATCACAAATGCAGATTGCATTTTCAACATTTACAAATGCCAGTGGAAAGTGCTTGACTCCACAAGACAACATGCATATAGATACTGTGGCATTTCTTATGTAAAGAGCATCATTTGAATAAGTCGGTTCCAGTTGATGTGCAAAACATCCAATAAAACGCGATTCCTCGGTTGCTGTTGAAAAATCCTTACCTGGAAATGTCGGCAATAATAATAATAACAACACAATCGCATAGCGCTTTACCTGAAGAAAATTCAGATTAAAAGCGCTTCAGAAAAACTAACGAAAACCATAACAGTGGAAACAGTATAATTAAACACATTAGATAAAAATGTCAAGTTTGTGGTGGTAAAAACAATCATATTGCTATTCATTTGAAGTATTTGCATGCCAAGAATGTTCACATGATAAGACGCATTGTGGTTGGATGTCACAAAACTTGAAAAACCCTAATACATATATAACCTAATTCGTCTATCATGAGTTATTTTGTATTCCATTACATACCACAAGCATCGATATGACACAATATCTAGTAAGAGTTTGTTTGTGCTGCAATCAAAAAGTTATACGATAAGTCTGTATGCTTTTTCGCTTGATTTGAAGAGATCTATTGTAGGCTGCGTACAGTGACGGCTTTTTGAGAAAAACGCGTGGTTCTCAGCGGTTAAAGCTAGCTCAAATCCCTATGGCAAAATGCTAAGACACGGAAGATTGTCGCCTAAAAAGTTAATCAATAACGCAAAAAGAGCTTTTGGAAAATTTGCTTTTAAATTAATTGTTTTCCTACACTCCAAATTCTGTAACTGTGCTGTCTGCTCTGCGTAAAGCGACGTACCTTTGATGCAACTTTTTTTCAAGGAAAACCACTAGATAGCATTTTCCCCACCACATGTCTCATTTGTTTTTCCTGTGCAGTTGCTGCTGCAGTGTTTGTCATTAAGAAAAGTAGTGTAGTAGTCAAATTCAGATGTACAGAAACAAGTGTGGCCTCGTACTAATCCAACGTATAACGGCAGTAACCTTGAACAACAACGAAACAAGTGTTGGTTACATAAACAATTTTTAGTCTTTTTCCGTTCATCAGCATTGTTGCAATGGTACGTCTTTGAAGAGTTTTGCTGCATCTCATTCTATCCGTGTAAACTTGATCTTAGTGAAAAAATCCATCCTCCTGATCACAATGAAAGATTCCGAATTCACTTGCGAGAGGAAGAAAATCACAAAGTCCCTGCAGAGAGGATTCTAAACGTAAATTTATCTCCACAAATGATAGGAAATTTGAAGAAAATTCCTCAATCCACGTCCGGTATCATCTCTCAAACCAATGGATAAGCCTGGAGGCCTACTACCAAGCACAAGGACCTGGATGTGTTTTTTTCTATGTTCTTCTTTTGATGTATTACAATGTATTGGTACCGTTATTAATATTTTACACACAAAACTGCCTGGGTGTTGATTATTATCGGTGCGGTTTTAGCTGCACCAGCGTTGTATTCAACAGACCTTTTTCCAGCGCCGCTAGTGGCGAAAATTTGTTGCTACGGTGGCAGAGATGATCAACAACCGGAGCAGGAGTATCGCAGTTTTGACCGGAGTAGGAGCCACTTTTAAAAAAATCGGAGCCGGTGCGGAGCGGGAATTTGCTTTTTTTTAACAGATTTTCCTCATTTTTTAGTTCAGATGTGTTTTCCTAATCTACTGAAACTGCATTATTAACAGGAGTCGCAATTTTCCAACCAACGTGCCATAAAAGCCATGCTTTTCACTAAGCGAAATCTGATAGCTTGTCCACCGTAGCAACAAATTTTCGCCACTAGGAGCGCCGTAAAAAGGTCTATTATATCTTGTGCATCATAGCAAAGTGAAACTACATTTCTAGCTGCGGTGTTTGTACAGTTAATATAGTCATATTTAGCTTCTTACAAGAATCAGTGCGCTACGCTGAATTTTAATATACTTACAAGACAATCCAATCCATCGAACTATTTTTGGTGCTACACATGTATGATTGCTAACGCTACTGGAAATTGACGTGCTACCCATACGTGCTGTGCATTTTATACGTAATATTGGTCTTGTTGCTAGTTATAGTCCCTCCTGGAAACTATATCGTAAGTGGCTCTTCCCTGAAATTTTCTGTCTACGCCCTTGCTCTAGTACTGCAGTCATGAAAGGTTTTTGAAATCTAACAAAGCAACAACTCACTTCTTTGAACACTCAATGAGACAAAATTTTCTAGTCGCATCAGAAATTGAAAATGTTTTTCTCGATGGTTTAACATAAGGAAAACAGCCCAATGTTGTAACTGCAAAAAATAGTTAATTTTTAGTAAAACTTTGCGATGTTGGTTAGTTTCCTCGTTAAGATCTGTCTAAATCAACACATAAAGAAAGCCATTTTAATTTTTGTTGCACAAGATAGACTTAAATATAGTCTTCTGAAAAAATTAGCTCACAACCGCATCCTCTGCATGTTGAAATTTTAAACACGTCCATTAGAAGCCATTATACAGGATCACGAGAAGCTAAATACGCGAAAAATCATTTTCAAAACCGCTGCATTGTTTTGATAGTCGCGTGATACATAAGGAAACTGCGTATGATAACAAGATGGGTGTGAGCACAAAAATTTTACAGGGAAGTGGCAACAGCGAAGCGGTGTAGGGTTAGTACGCTGCACTGCCAGTAGTAGGGCATGAGTTCGACGATGCTTCAGGTTTTGATTTTTTTCTCAGCGCATTTTGTTTATTTTCTGTGGGCTACGAGAAAATTTTTTGTATAGGCCTATTCGGGATGGGGTAGAGTGGGAATAATAGAATAAACTAAAAATTTTCTGTTAGCCCACCAGTAAGAACACAAACTGCCACCAGTAAGCACAAAAGCGCTGCACCAAGCACAAAATCGCTGAAGCGGTTTTGTTAAAAATGATTTTTCGCGTATTTAACTTCTCGTTACAAAATCGCATCTTGAAAATCCGTACAATTTTTAGGTACGTAAAAAAGAAGTCAAAATAATGATCTACGAAAAGACTGCGAAGGGAAGGAGTCTTATGCTCAAACAACTATTCTAAAGTCGAAAACAGCTCAGATGACCAAGTGGACAGAGCGTCTGTTTCTAGAGCTCTGCCGTTTTCAGGAAAAACACAACGTGGCCACATTTTTGAATGTTTCTTTTTATTGCATATATTTGATGTTTAGCCTCTTTTCTTCATTATGCGTAAAAAACAAATTTCTATCGCAAGTAGTTTTTGAGATATTCGGAAAAGAAATGGAAAAACACAACGTCGTGTTTTATTATTTCCAATTTTTCAGGAAAAACACAACATATTGGAGCATGCGTAATAATCGCAGTTATTGCATAACAGTGGCAAAACAATGTCAGGAAAAACTTGGGCATGCATAATAATCCAGTAATCGCACTTATTGCACAGAATTGGCAAAACAATCAAAAACAAAATGTTAATTTATTCAAATTTACAAAATAGCTCACGTTGTGTTCTTCCTAAAAACGGCAGAGCTGTAGATTCGAGTCGGGTCAAACCAATGACTTTAAAAATTCGTATTTACACCTTCCTTGCTTCCGAGTCGGGTCAAACCAATGACTGTAAAATTGGTATTCACAGCTTCCCTGCTTGACGCTCAGCATTAGAGGGACAGTGTGAAGAACAAGCCGGCAAGTTTACTTGTTGTGCCGTTGGGAAAGGCACTTTGCGGGATTCCCCCATCTTGGTGTGGTAGACAGATGGCTGGCAACTCCTAAGCGAGCTCGTATAGCGCATTGATCGCTTTCTCGTGATAGGAGGATAAATATGCAACTAACTAACTAACTTCAGAGATATTTACAGCCCTAAAAAATGACTCGACTGCAGAGGATACCTTCAAAGAGATGTCTTTGCCTGCATATTGGTCAGCCATGATAGCTTCTAATACTAAAGTGGCAACCACAGTGATTCAACTTTTGATGCCTTTTTCATCAACCTGGCTGTGTGAGGCATGCTTCTCAGCATTACTGGAAATAAAGAACAAGGCCAGGAATCAACTAATAGCAGAGCAGATCAAAGGTAAGCTATATCCACTACCGAACCACGCATTGACAAGTTTGTCATCAAATTATAACTGCAGCCATCTTGTTAGTGCAGCTGCAATGATGTGTATGAACTTATTGAGTCTTTCTTTTAACAAGGTGATATTACAATACTTATGTCAGTCATTTTTATTGCTTCCATGCATGCGCAACTGCATTACATGTGTTTTAACAACTCATAATTTTGGAAGGGAATCGTTTGGTTATGTCGGATTGCAAAGTGGGTCACTGAATAAAAAAGATTGGAAACCACTAAACTAGAGCAAGCATCTGTAGCTTAATGCGTTTTTTTGGTCTTGCTGTTTGTATTAATTTTTTGCAGTCGTAGACGTCTGACAAAAATTCAATCAATTAATGGTCCAGAAGAGTCGCACCAAAATTCTGCAGAAGTCTACCGAACAAATCAAACTAGTACGAATAGACAGTCCAAGCTTCAAAAGGAGATTCCAATAACATAAGAAACTCCTGAAGTTTCTTTTTACAGTGTTTTACTGAAGATAAATCTGTTATTTTGGTAAAAATTAGGCTACAGACGACATAGTGTGCAGAATTTTTCATGCATACTGTAGGCCTATATATGTATAACAGAAACAATGTGACGTCAACTAAGAGATTTTTTACATTCACAATGGAAAGATTCGGCGATTTCAGAATACCCCTCCTGCCTGAAACAAAAAAAACAAAAAACAACACTTTATTGAAATTCTGCACAACTCTTGGAGATATGATGCTTGATGAAAACCGATAATATGAAAGCAACTTTTGCGGTTTTTTTTTTCAGTGATTGGAAGCTAAACTATTTTACGAAGGGCTAGACATTTCATAGTTAATTATTATTGAGTGACAGATTTTGACCATGCTTATCTCAAATTTGAGATTTGAGATAAGCATGGTCGAAATCTGTCACTCAATAATAATTAACTATGAAATGTCTAGCCCTTCGTAAAAAAGTTTAGCTTCCAATCACTGAAAAAAAACCCGCAAAATTGCAGTGTTTTTTTTGTGTAGAAGCGACCTCCCTATTCATCCAAGGTGTAAGTACATGAAAGTAAAGTGACCCTAAAATACGAATTCTGAAGTGCAAGCCAATTTATACACAGGCTATAGCAATCTTGATGTTCTGATTCGATTGGGTCTTTAAACTTCTAAAAATCTGTGAAAAATGAAGTGAAAAAAGCCAAGAAAACGGATTAAGTACGACTAGGTAAATGAATAGATATCGCCTTGGCTTAGAAACAAAAATCAAATCTTCATTATACTCGCGGTATTAACGCCGAATAGTGTAACCAGTGGCGGGTCCCATCTCCGCAGTTTAGCGCTTGGGCAACACAGCTCCGAGAAACGTCACCCTGACGGCGAGACGTTGGCGACACTGTGTCTGCGTAGAAGAATAGAAGACAAACTGTACAGAACCTTAGTCTAGTCCGATCACCAACAGCCTAAAGCTGTACCGGTACGAACTTAAACTGCAAGTGGTCGTACCAGACTGAGGTTTTATGTAGTTTGTCTTCTGTGCGCAGAAAAAGTTTTAACGTATACGTAGCCTGTAGTGTGCTTTCATTTTTTGTAGGCAGAGTGCGATATAAAAATACATTTTGTATAGCAATACATCGTACACACTTTTCTTTACCATTGCTTTCTCTATAAGCACACCGAGTAACTTACGTTTTATGAATGAAGTGGTTTACAGATGCTCCAAATATGCGATTACGTTTCCCATCAAATAAACCTTTGAAAAGCAGGAGTAAACTTCTCGGTTGAAATTTTATGATAAAGTAAAAAAGCAATGGAACTATCACAAAAATGTAAACTCGTTTGATGGAAAAAAATCGAATCAAGGTTTTTTTCATTCTGCATTTAAAACGATATCTGTAATAGATGAAATAATCCCAATTGTATTTGTATTGTTTGTTTTGCGCTTAAAACAAAATACAACAAAAAAACGTAAGGCACAAATGCAAAATAAGAGCGACAGGAAGCTGCGAAGGGACCTCACGGTCATTGAGTCAAGCAGCCACTTCATTTAAGGAACAAACAATGCCCCTTATTATGGTAAACAGCCAGAAAAAGCAAAGCACATTAATATAATTATGTTATTGAAATTAATCTTATGTCAGATAGGGCTATCATTACTCGTATTCAGAAATTAGATTTTGTTTACAAGTCTTTTTGAACCGAGAAAACGGTAAAATTTGCTGTAATTCAGGAATTGAATTCCAGATCTCGACACCTTGGTATTTAAAATTCCTTTGAAGCTTAGTAGTTTTATATCTGGGAATTTGAAGGGAGTATTTTTTAGAGGCAAGCTTAGTTGTCTTAGAGTGTCTTTATGTAGTTGTCTTTATATAAATCTGGCAATTTCAGAATTTTTAGCTTACTGTAATGGGGAGTAGTGAGATCAAAGTATCTGGCTCCGGCAACAATTTTGACTGCAACATTTTTGTTCTACAAACTATTTAACTTGTCAAGAGACGTTTTAGATATCCCACCCCAGACAGTCAAACCGTGTAACAAATAAGAGTTTACCAGCGCATAATATAAACTGATCAGAGCTTTTTCTGGAAGAACAAGCTTTAGTTTAGTCAATATTCCAACAGATCTTGCAAATTTAGATTCAAGAAAGTTAATATGTTATTGAAAATTTAAATGACAGTCCAGGTGTATTCCTACTCGTGTTAGCCAGTGAACATCGGCATCAGACGTTTTAGCATACTGATTCAAAGCAAAGCTCAATAACACCGATGGTAACATAACGCTTGTGGCACCATAGGCCTACACCAAATTTTGAACCACAACAAGCACAAAAATACGAAACTGTTATTTTCAAACCAGTTGTTTCATCTTATACAGTAAGTACACGATGCAATCTCTATACTTAACTTTTAATTTTCAATTTTGCTTTTATTTTGAGCTGTCTGTGGACGTTTAGATATATTTATTCGTCGCCGTCTCAATAAATCACAAAATAATGCGCACACTCAACTACATACAGGCAGAGATGGGCGCAATCCTACTTGGTTTTTGAGTTAACCGATACAGATTTACGACACTGTGAAGAGGTGTTAAATCGATACCGATATCGATACTTGTATCGCCGATACAAGTATCTCGATACAATACCAGAAAAGACGAACTGAAAAAAATGTGTAAATTTTGTTCACAAAAAAAAATTTGCTGTAGTCAACCTTGCTCATAGGTGTAGTCAGGATTTTCAATTGGGGGGGCTAAAGTTTAAAAAATCTTACCCAACAGCAGGAACGGATCCAGAAACTTTTGGTGGGGGGATGCAGATTTGAATTAGGTTGAATGTTAACTAGATACAAAGACGTCAGACGTTTAGAATAGGGCGTCAATGTTTCATGTCAAAAGCGTATTCAATTTTCTTTTTAGGGAGGGCACCAAATTTGACATCTTTTATAAGCGTATGTTTTTCCAGCAGAGTAAATTTCAAGCAAATTTAGGAAAAACGGCTCTAGGGGGTCCTGGGGCATGCTCTCCCGAAAAATTCTGAAATTTTACATGGTGTAATGGCTTTTGAATTGCTTTTTGAGCAAGTTTTGATCAAACATTTTGCCCCTCATTCGGAGTCCTTCACCAAATATAATGCATTTTGTTCGCACATTTTCGATTTATGCGTGCTTCCTTCAGGTCATGGGGTGGATCCAGAAAAGTTTGATAGGGGGATGCAATTTTGAATTAGGTTGAATGTTTACTACTGTAAATGCAAAAACGGTAGAGATCTAGACGCGGAAAACATCGTAAATAAGCCCTTTAAAAAAGTTTTTTGTCTGAGGCGTATTCGGAAATTTTTTTAAGGAGCCCCAAATTTCGATATTTTCTCAAGCGTAGTTTTTTACGGCAGAATTCATTTGAAACAAGTTGAGGAACAAAAAAAGCGCCCAGAAGATCCGGATGGATGCTTCCCCCGAAAATTTTTGAAAATTCACGTACTGTAATGGCCATTTTAATGCATTTTGAACAGTTTTCGGGCAAACTTTATTGAAATTTTTGCCCCTAATTTTGAGTGCTTCACCGGTATCGATACATGGCGTTCTACAAATCGGGTTTCATATAAGCCGACAAGATAATGTTTTGTTTCTCTTTGACTAAAGACATCTTCTTTGATGCAGGACTTCGACAACGCTGTTTTCTTCGCACTGGTCTTAAACATTTTAACCACTTTTCGTGCAACGTTTTTAGCATTTTGTATTGCTGAAACTTCTCTACAGCTGCAGAAGCGCTCGAATTTAAGAAATGCGTAGCACAGTGAAAATAACATGCCAACGGAGATTCGTTTTGAACAATTGAAGTAACGCCTGACCGTTCGCTGGCCATTGCGGCTGCGTCATCACAACTCTGGCCAAAGCAAAAACAAATTTGCATTGTATTTCTCCTTTGTAAGCTCACTGATTAAAAGCCTAGCAAGAAAACAATCACGCGCAATGTCAATGTTTATCATAATTACCAAAATCCTTTGTTATTGCCCAGGATGGATTGTGGGGGGCCATGGCCCACGAGTCCCCCTTCCTTGCTACGCTCATGCAGCAATGCTGTTAAATATTGTATATTCAAGTACGTTGACTGCACTTGTGTTGTTCTACACTGCTCACTTAAATGCTAAAGGTTCGTCTTTTCTCCACCCGAATTTTGAACTCGAGTATTTGTTTTTTCTTAGTGCTAAATCACGTGATGATCACACCCTGTTCTCTTCCGCAATGTATGAGTAATCACCCACTGCAAATATGCAATTACTGCAAATTGTTGTACATGTGGTCTGACTGCACTAAGTTCTACCGAATCTGTACCACTTTCGAGTTTACGTCTCGACTTTAGCAGTGAAGCTGTTTAGGAGGCTGTATATTTTACTTATCAGTAATGCAGTGTTTTTATGAAGTTAAATTTACAGAGAATAGGTACAGTTTGATTAAAATGTTATTTCTTTTAGTTTTTAGAAATTTTAATTGAAGTGTAAGAAGCCTCCGATTTGAAGTGTTTTAATAGATGCTAAGCGTACCAGTGTATTTCAAAGTTGAAATTGGAAATTCGCTGCGACGCACATATGAATCCTGACCCAAAACAGTTAAGGCAGTGTTTTTTCTTTTTGAGCGACTTTAGCGTTTTGGGGAGTTGTTTATTTGAATGTTTGTGTAATTAGAAACCGTTTATGAGATAAAACCGGATCAACGAGAAGACTTTCGTGCTTGAATCGAGACCTTATAAGTTCAAAGAAGTGTCTTTTCAACTGGAAGATGAGAAGGAATAGTTGAGACGAAAGTCGTCAGAGGACGTCCCGTGTTGGGGTCAAGGACTTGAAAGTAGTCCAAGGTTGACCGTAGGCAACAAATACTGCATGGCGCTTGCACAACCTACAGTAGCCTACTTTGTTCCGTATTACTAAATAACTTTTCCACAAAAGTTTTTTCCATTGGGTTGCAAAAATGTTTGCCACGTTGGAACTCGATGAGAAAAGCATAAGTAAACTGAACAAAACAAAAAATTAGAATTATCGGCATAAGGACAGCATTGCCTTGTTTTGTCTGAGAACGGACCTTTGTTTCAATCTCATATTGCCAAAATCCAGGCATAAAAATATTGCAATCTTTTGATTATTTTGTAGCAAAAGCAGTAACATTGTTTTGCACGATTTGATTTCTTCATGTTTATTCCTCTGTCACGAAAAAGCGACGGAGGCGCAATGCATAGGACGAATTCAGACTCGCTTAGGAGTAGTTGCCCTTGCTTCCGAGTTTCCTGCTTGTTAAATTTCACCAAGCAAAGATAATTATCGTGAAGCATCTTATCCAAGGACGCAACAACGAGGCTTGGGTGGGAGTTGAACCTTCAACCTTGCGATCATGGTCGTCGTAAAAACGACGCTCCGCACCACTCGGCCACGCTGCCGATTAAGCGAAATAACACTTCGAATTTATCTAGTGCAATTGGCATTGAATAACAGCTTTGCGTTATTTTGATAATTTCGTGAAATGAAACGCGCTAAATAGATCAGTTATTGCCTTAGGCCAGTGTTTCTCAACCCTTTTCTTCTGCGACCCAAAATCGATTAAAAATCCGATCTGCAAGAACAGCTGCGACCCAAGAAACCTGAGCGTAGTACATATAAATACAAAAACACCAAAAACAACTTTTATTCCACAACATTCAATGCCATTTCGCTTCAACAAGTTCTTGAAATTGTGGCTCAACATCACTCAGTGCCAAACGCATTGGATGCTCTGCATATCTAAAAATGCGATATCTAAAAGCTCTGCGCTATCTAAAAGTAGAAATAAATTTTGCTAAAAACTCTGCAGAGCCTTAACGCCTTTCGATTACTTATCTTCAATATAAAACATAGCCTACTACACTACTACAGCTTGCAATTCTGCAACAGGACAGCTCGCAACTACTGTCTTTTTGTCCTCACTGCGTCTGCAGCAGCAGCACTGCATTCTCTGCAAAGTTTTGATTAAAACTATATCTATGACATCGCAGGGCATTGGCAATATTGGATGTGCGTACTACTGCGTAGTAATGCAAAAAGATTTAAAACTCAGTGTATGATGTAACTAACACTCAGTCACTATCGATTTAAAAAGGAGCGATGAAATATTGCTTGGAGGTGTTGTTTAGGCTAATAAAATTACTGTATCAACAGAAGCCTTTCGCGACCCACTCAAAAAGCTCTGACGACCCATGGTTTGAGAAACGCTGCCTTAGGCAAATCATTGAGACAATTAGATATTTTTGCGCGCTAGACATATTTCCTTGACGCAACGGATGACAAGGAACTAGCGCGTACGAGACGCAATGAATTTTTCATCAACAACTCAGCTTGAATCTAGGCCGTCAAATTGGAAAAATGTTTGAAATGCCGCAAAAATTTGAGGTACCTGTCAAAAATGCTTATTTGTGGCCAAACTAAATGAGGTAGAGGGTTACTTCGAAGACTCATACACACAGAAATAAATTTTAGGAAAAGCGTAGAAACTTTGCTGTTCTACAGTCAACCGTTTTCTTGGTGTCTAACTTTGAAAAGACCCTAGATCAAATCGACACCCCCCCCAGGTAAAATACTGTTAAGATGGCTCAAATATAAAGTATTAATTGCATATAAGTTTCAAAACAGATTTAAAATTCTGTACCACCAAAAAACTTTTCATATGAGTTGCAAATTAACAAGTGGGCACAAATTTGAACAGGAGCCCTCTATTATTCAAATACCAGGGGGAGCAGATATTAGCACGAAATTTTTGTGCTTTCCACTGGTCTGCTATTCAAAGGATTTTTAAAGGGAAAGTACCAAATAATCAAAAAATTTTGAGCTGTAAAGGTGCATCTAAAAATAAAGAACTAACGCACATATACAGTAGCTGGACAAAACTATGCTAAAATTGCATTTGAAGTGACGTCATCACCGCTACTGTGACATCATTACCCCATCGGTACCCATTTTGGAACGTTGATGCATTGCTTAAAGTAAACGCTAAATTTGGTGTCTCTATCTGCTCTTAAACATACTTTTTTACAAAACCTTGTGTTTCAGCACTCATTTTAATTCACCGCGATTTTCTGTTTAAAAGATGAAGAAGGACCCGGGAATCAAACATTTGTGTTATTTTCTTTATTTCATTGACATGTTTGCGTTTCTCTTCACTATACTAAGTAGTTGCCTATCGCTGTTCTTTAAAAACAACTTTGTTCCTTCCTTTGGCAGCGTCGCTCGCGTGATTATCAAACACTTTTTTTTGCGTTTTGATCAATGATAGGTGGACTGTGGACTGAGTTTTGAGTTATCGTTTTTAGAAGGCAGAATCACCGGCCACTTTTATTTTTGTTACTCGACTGAATTTCGGTTAATTTTGCTGTTTAGTTGTCGCCTGCTGCTTTTAAATTTATTTTATATTCAATATTTACATGGGAGAAAACAGCGGCGTAGCCAGGAATTTTGATTAGGGGGGGCCCAAACTTCATCGTCCGAGCCGCAAAGAAAACGCTACATGATCATTATCTCTTACCATAATGCCTCATTATCAAGAGTGGAAACCCTAACCTAAACCGAAGCCTGAAAACCCGGTTTTAAGGGAAATTCTTGAAACCTAAACTGCAACTGGCTGGACATAAGACCAACCTCGCCTCCACGTGGTGTCCGGTGGAAACAACATTGTAATGTTGGCTAAAGAGGCTCCGGCATTTTTACTTTTTATGTTAGCCAACTTAGTCTTAGCAATGGCCTTACCTGTTGAATTTGCTCCTTGAAGCATTTCGGCTTCTTTTGCTAGCGGATGAGAAGTCGAGCTGTGAAGGAGGGAGTGGATAATGCAGATTTGGCATCAGCGAGGATGCGGGTGGTACGCATCAAAAATTGTTTATATGGGACATGTCAGAATTGCGTGACTGGATTTCAGATGATTGCAATGGAATCTCATAGTTGTAGAGGGTACCGGTCTAAAACGCGCTCCGTTCACAGGCCCGCCCCTGATCTAGCCAATTGGGGGGGCTGCCTCCGTCAGCTTGTGGAAATCTCCAAGCAATCGTAGCTCCAGTAGGCGACTGGGAGGGGGCCTGCAGTTGTATTGGGGGGCATTCCTGAGGCCGCTGCACAGAATGACAAGTCCATTGCATATAGTGCCTGGGTCCAGGTGCGGGACTTGACGTGGCCTAATAACAATTTTTTTTTTCAAATCTGGTCTTTAGGTTTTTCCCAGTTATAAAGAAAAAACAAAACTTTTTGAATGGAAAATAAACGAAAAAAGGAAACCGTACGGTTTGTTCCCCAAACAAGGAAAGAACCACTGTCGCAGCGAACAGTTCTTGAACTATTCAGCGGCAGTGAGAGTACTCAGCTAGTCAAAGCCTCTACTCCTGCAAAGGTTGAGGTGGAGACAAGTGCGAAAAAATTGCCTTCAGCATGGACTTCTCTTCTGTTGGAGGAGAAGCCTCTGGCAAATCAAGAGGCAACAGTTTCAGCGGCATTGTCGATTAAAAAGTCGAATACCGCTCAAATATCCGGTTCGCTCGCTCAGAATCCATCAATGTCACCGGACGTTGGTAGCACGTCTGAGTGGCGTCGAGGGAAAAATTATGAAAGAAATCAGAAGCGGAAGCAGCGAAAAAGGTTGTGGAAGGGGTTGGAGGGTTTGAACCTCACTAACCCTGGAGATAATCTTAAACTGCCTGCAACTCTGCATTAACGAAAAGGTCGATGGAGTCTTCTAGCACTCAACTGAGAACGTCAGAGCTGCTTCGGAAGGAGCTGAGGAGCCTGAAAACCCTGATCAGGGTTTGAAGGCAACTAGTTCCAACTAAAGTAGACTGACAATCAATACCTTAGAGGAAAATTGTTGTATTTTCAAAATTCATACCGTGTGTGAGTAATAGATCTGCAACAAACGCTTCAATTAATCAAAAACAAATCCCAGCACAAAAAACCAAGTCGAATGGATTTCAAAGCTGGCAGATTAATCTTCACAGAAGTAAGGCCGCTAGCTATAACTTATGGGAAGTAACAAACCACATTCGTTCAGGTATAGTCCTAATTAGTCCTAATTCAGGAACCTTGGACCTATGGAGGCGCAATCAGAAGTAAACTCAATGGATAGAAACTTTTTCAAGAAAATAAAAAAGATAAACGTCCCCGAACATGTATTTATGTCACTTCTGATATGACATGCTCTCTCATATTACAATTTTCTAGCGAAGATGTGGTAGCAGTGAGAGTTAAAAATGTAAGACGAGAAGGAGATAGCTTTGTCTTTGTATCGGCTTACATGGCTTTAGAAGAACCAGCTCTACCAGTAATTCCGAAAGAGCTGCTGTCATTCAGTGACAGAGATGAAATTCCTACCGTTATAGGAACTGATGCAAACGCACATCACACAGTATGGGGCTCCTCCAACGTCAATATAAGAGGTATGGATTTGCTTATGTACTGTGCTGGTGCGAACTTGCAGATCTGTAATGTGGGCAATAAAACCACCTTCAGAACGAGAAAAAGAGAAGAAGTGCTAGATTTGACTCTAATAAACCGAAATGTTGAGAACTGTATAAGTAACTGGCAGAGATGGGTAGTATCGAGATACTTGTATCGGCGATACGTATCGCGCGATACTTTTGTATCGATATCGGTATCGATTAAGCATGTCTTTGTGAATCGCCGATACAAGTATCTCGATACAGTTTTTGAGCACGATCAATCTTACCAGGTGCTGACTGCGTGTTCATTTACGGTTTCTGAAGAATGTGAAATGAAGCTAACTTTCCTCATTGATTCAAAGCGACGTACTGTCCGCGAATTTCTCTTACCACCAGCCTATTTGCAACTGTTTCGTAGCGCCATTGAAGGACGTTAATTGTGAAATGGTAACATGTCCCAATTAACAGCTCTGATGGCCGAGTGGTAAGAGCGTCCGCCTCGGTCGCCGTAGATTGGGTTTTGATTCCGATTCGGGTCAAACCAATGACTGTAAAATTGGTATTCACAGCTTCCCTGCTTGACGCTCAGCATTAAAGGGACAGTGTGGAGAACAAGACGGCAAGTTCACTTGTTGTGCCGTTGGGAAAGGCACTTTGCGGGATTCCCCCATCTTGGTGTGGTAGACAGCAGGACCGCCAAGAGGGGGGGCAGAAGGGGTCACTGTCCGGGGGCCCGGGGACACAAGGGGACCCGGGGTTCTGAATTGTCAGGTTTAGAATGCAAAATTCATCAGCTCAAACTACGGCCTGCGAGCGCGATGATGTTATTTTTTGATTTCGGGCCGAAATTCGAACATCCGCGGACACTATGACCTTATGTTGCTCATCACTAGATGTTGAGCCGAAATTTGAACATCTGCGGAGGCTATGACCCTTTTTTTGCTCATCACTTGATTTTAGGCCGAAATTCGAACATCTGCGGATGCTATGACCGTTTTTTTGCTAATCATGTGTTTTTGGGGCACCACTGACCAAAGGGCCCAAACGAATTTTTTGCCCCGGGGCCCGAAAGTTCTCTCGGCGCCCCTGGTAGACAGATGGCTGGCAACTCCTAAGCGAGCTCGTATAGCGCATTGATCGCTTTCTCGTGATAGGAGGATAAATATGCAACAAAATAAAAAAAACAATACGTGATAATTTTACGTTTTGCAATTGTCCGCAAATTGCAACCTTGTAGCAGTTTTTTCATGTGTAAACCAATTTTTTGATTGATTTTTTTCCTGATATTGTATCGAGATACTTGTATCGGCGATACGAGTATCGATACCGGTATCGATTTAACACCTATTCAAAGCATCGTGTATCGGTATCGATTAACTCTATTTTCAAGTATCGTGTATCGATATCGATTAACTCAAAAATTGAGTATCGCGCCCATCTCCGGTGACTGGCATGTCAGTGATGTGCCATCCTTTTCAGATCACATGTGTATTAGGTTTAGAGTTCAAAGTGGCACCAAAAGAACAAAAATGATCAGAAACGTTAGACGTACTTGCTGGAATAAGTATACAAACGAACGTGATCACAGGTTGCATGATTTGAATAGTTCACCAGTTAGCATATCATCAGTAGATAATATAGAAAAACTGGCATCAACTGTTCAATCACAGATAATAAAATCTTACAATGTATCTTGCCCTCAGCGTAAGATACGTCGTAAAACTGACAATATTTGGTGGAATACAGAGCTAACCTGTCTCCGCAGAAAGGCTCGTAAAGCCCAACGTAAAGCCATCAAATCAAAACTTGGAAACGATTGGGAAGCTTTTAAGCAGGCCCAATTGATTTTTAAAAATGCCGTAAGAAAAGCCAAGAGAGATTCTTGGCATCTTTTTACGAAATCGATGAACAGCCACTGTGCAACCGCTCGGCTGGCTAAAATTATGCGTCGAAACGAAACGATGCAAGTAAGCAACGTTTTAAGACCTAATGGTGAATTCACCGAATCTTCTGTTGAGACTATGAATTGCCTCCAAGACACCCTAGCACCGGGAAGTCGAGAGGAAAACTACTGTATAGTAAAGCAGCGGAAGAACCAAATGATAACACTGCTGTGTTACCAGCGCACGACGAAATTGTTAGCTTCATCTGTTCACTTGAAAAGATGGAAAGAGCAATAAACGAATTTCTGCCATTTAAAACGCCGGGACCAGACGGTATTTACCCGGTGCTACTACTAAAAGACTGGAATAGTATTAGAAATATATACCAAACCATTTTCCAAATGTGCTTGAAGTACAGCTATGTGCCGAAAGTATGGAAGGAAGGGACTGGTATCTTCATCCCTAAACCCGGTAAAGAAAACTATCATGAAGTTAAGTCTTTCCGAATGATCACTTTAACTTCCTTTCAACTTAAATGGTTGGAAAGGTTATTACTGCATCATTATAATGATGGTTCTAATTTTGCAAGCAAGGTTTTCTGCGTTCCAGTATAGATTCAAAGTAGGAGTTTCAACTGAAACTGCACTGCACGAATTTGTACGACGCATAGAACTAAGCTTGGCAAAGAAAAGAACAGCACTAGGAATATTTCTGGATATTGTTGGTGCTTTTGATAATATCACACATAATGGCATTGCCGATGCTCTGCGAGAATTGCTGGTGTCGCCTTTTCTCATCCATTGAATTGAGAATTTACTGAAATACCGCAAAGTTCAAGTAGAGCTAAATGGTGAAAAGATTAAAAGAGAAGTAGTAAAAAGAAATCCCCAAGGTGGTATTTTGTCCCCTTTTGTATGGAACTGTGTAATAAACTCCTTGTTGGTAGACCTACGCAACAGGGGTTTTCATGTACAAGCCTATGCCGATGATGTAGCAATTTTGGTCACTGGCACCAACATGCTGTGGATCAAAGGTAGGGCTTAAAAAGCGCTAAATATTGCAAGTAATTGGGCTCATAATCAAGAGCTTCAATTCAGCAGTAAAAAGACTGAAATAGTTCTGTTTACTAACAAAAGAAGGCCGGATTTTGGAACCTTGCGTTTAAACGGACGCCAGCTGGAAATTTCCAAAGAAGCAACACTACTAGGCGTAACCCTTGATAGTAAGCTTACTTGGAAACCTCACATAACACGAATTGCTCGCAAAGCGACTTTTGCGTTATTACAATGCAGACAAACAGTGGGCAGAGCGTGGGGGTTAAATCCAACTAGCATGCAATGGATATACACTGCAATGTTACGACCCGTCATCACATACGCGTGTACATCCTGGGTTGGTGGAGTAAATGAAAAATATCTACAGAAAAAACTTTCAAGAGTACAAAGACTAGCGTGTCTTATGATTTCTTCAGCATTTCCCAGCACCCCCACAGGAACTTTAGAGATGCTGCTGAATATCATGCCAATTAATGAATTCATACTGTTAGAGGCAGTAAAAGGATCATATCAGTTACCCCGTGTGAGCTTTTGGCCTGCCAAGACAATTGGTTCAACAAAAAAAAAAAAAAAAACAAAGTCATGTAGACGAATGCAATGAAGCAAAGGAAAACTTGCCTTTGCTGAGTATGCCAGCAGACCTAATAACTAAAACAAAAGTATTTGGAAAACAGTGCAAATGCCTCGTCATGGAACGCAAGGACGCAGTGCAGTGTGAGAATGCTTTAGAACCAAGCATAATCAGATGCTACACCGACGGATCCAAGTTAAATGGAAGAGCTGGTACGAGTTTTTACATAGAATACGCATCAGGCTCTCAAACAGATCAAAATTTTTTCCATCTTGGAAGATATAGTACTGTCTTTCAGGCAGAAGTCTTTGCTATAGCTGAAGCAGCAAAGAAACTGATCATGGATAGAATTGTAAATGAAAAAATTATAATTTTAGTGGATAGCCAAGTAGCAATTCTGGCAATCCAAAATAATATTGTGAAATCTAACACAGTATTAACGTGCATCAAAAACTTGAATATATTGGGTAAAAACAATGACGTCACTATTGCCTGGACGCCGGGCCACATGGAAATGAGAAGGCGGATGCCGGCATCCAAGGAAATGAGAAGGCGGATATCTTAGCGAAATCAGGATCAGCATTAAACTGCTCGGGGCCTGAACCTTTCATTTCCATCTCATATGCTAGTTGTCGCGCTGCAATAAAGGATTGGGGTGTCAAAAGATGGAAATAGTCTTGGATAGAACGAAAGGACTGCTTGAGAGCAAAAGAAAATGTAGGATGGGCTTCGCCCCAGTTAACTCAACGACTTTTGAGGCTCAAAACACCTGGAATAAATGAAGTGTTGCAAGTCCTCACACGTCACTGCAACTTACAGAAACACAGGTGCACCATGGGACATGACGTATCATCGACATGTCCAAAATGTAACCTGGAAGAAGAAACTCTAAATCACCATGTTGGAGAATGCACTTACTACCAAGCCCTACGAAAGAAGGATTTTGGTAAAGAAAAAAACACAATCAAGTCGGTGGTCGAAAAATTAAATATAAACCAACTGGCAAAGTATTTACTGCAGGCCGGAAGACTTGCCGAATACGGCCAGTAGTACATTGAAATATTGAATAAACGAGAAAGCGGTGAAAGTTGTAATGGGTCCAAATAATGGCCTACGCAATGTGCCAGTGAGGATTGAACCTGGTCAGTCTTCTCTGGCACCACCACCCTTTAATAACAATAATAATAAACTGCAACTGACTCTTGTTAAGCCAAATTTTTGAAAACTTAACCCAAGACCGTTTTTTCTGGAAACGTCAAAACTGAAACTAAAACTCTTCAAAATTTTTTGAGGTTTTAGGGTTTAAAAATTGTCACCACCATCATCAACAATACCGTTCCTCTAATGCTGAGTGTCAGGGTACGTGGCAATTTGACGCGGACGATTTAACGCGAGGACGATTTGACGCGAAACGTGTGGAGTAGGGGTCGGCAGCTTGGAAAACGGTGGGGGTCGTTGGGAGTCGTTGTCACGATCCGGGACCCCCCCCGACCCACCTCCCCTGACCCCTAACCTTCCCCCCGACTCCAACTACCCAGACCCCAAAGCCCCAACCTCAACCTCCCGACCTCCACCTTTTTCTAACCCGCCGATCCCACTACACACGTTTCGCGTCAAATCGTCTTCGCGTCAAGTTGTCTCCGCGTCAAATCGCTCGCCTCAAATCGTCCGCGTCAAATTGTTTAGCTCCGTGAGTGTCACATGTTATAGAAGCTGTGAATACTAATTTTTGAGTCTTTGGTTTCACTAAACTCGGAATCAAACCCAAGTCGCCAACTTATGAAGCATTCTTATTATTCTAGGGCATCTGAGCTGCTACTTATCGCTGTAATAAAGCAAAAACGTAAATAGAGCGCTTAAATAATATGTCTTCGAAGTAAAACAGTTTTCTTGGAGGAAACTTAAACCGAAACTGAAACCCAAAAACCGAAGCCTTGCGTAAGCGAAACTGAAGCCAAAACTTAAACCTAAACATCTGGCATCTGCTTTTCACCACACATAAAGTGAAACTGACACCCTAACACCAAATAGCTAGGTTTCCACCCTTACTCATTATTTAATGCAGCAAGTCTATCAAGCAGATTAGTGCGACTAGATACAGCCTTAAAATATTCGTTTTTTCTTTTTTTAGTTGTGACATTCAAAATCAATCTGTTCAAACACGTTCGTTAGTAGCTTTTTCTTGAATCTTAGCCTGTTCGTATTTTCGACATTTAATATAACGAATGTTCGATATGGTTCAACTTCACCTGCAGAAAAAGCAGCACCATGATATTATAACCAAGGTTTATTACGCTAACAAAAGGTTACTGTCACAGTCGTAAAACCGTGAAACTTGGTTTTAAGTTGAAATTTGATAAGTTGAAATTTGATTTTAAAAATTCCATCAAAAACAGCGCGACTACTTGACTCGACGACCTCACGGTCCCTTCGTAGTCACCCTGTTGCTGTATTGTAATCGCGATAGCAGCAACAAATAGATAAAGCTTGAGTCTTGAGCGCTGAGGTTGGTCAGGAATTTTATTACAAATTTTTCCGCGTACCTTGCTTATTAGGGAAATCATCGCCGCGTGAGATAAATGATGCGCGCCTGGGTTGCGTATCGTACTTTCAAAACACCTGATAGAGATGTACGTTTTTATACAGTGCGGCATGTGCTTGGTGCCGATTTGCCATTTGTCCGAGACCCATTTGTCTGGGATCCAATTTTCCGAGACCCAATTGTCTGGGACCCATTTGTCCGGGACCCATTTGTCCGGGACCCATTTGTCCGGGACTCATTTGTCCGAGGCCCATTTGTCCGGGACCCATTTGTCCGGGATCCATTTGTCCGGGACCCATTTGTCCGGGATCCATTTGTCCGGGACCCAATCGTCCTGGTGCTCATTCGTCCGGGACCCATTTGTCAGGGACCCAAATGTCCTGGTGCCCAATTGTCCGGAACCCATTTGTCCTAGAATCGGTTTTACCGACCCACAATGGTCAATGCGGTGCAACAATCCGTAAGACCTAGCACCGAATGTTGCCGCTTCGAAGTACAAAAGCCTAACTAAAAAGCACGGATGTGGAAGCGGAAGCGATGTAAGCGGTTATATTTTAATGGAAGCGGAAGCTGAAGCGCGAAAACTATACCGTTTCCGCTTACACATCATTCAAAAACGCATACTTTAAATACTAAATAACTTATTAGATACTATTTCATTCAATTTATTGCGCACAAATAAATCTGAGTAAATTGATTCGAGGTTTGCTGCGTTAGCTTGATTTCCGTTAAATAGTCTGAATTTTTATTAATAGAAAAAAAACCTATGCCTCGAAGCAGAGGGTCAAAAAAGAAAAGTAGCTGGTCAAAAGTCTAACAACCTAACCAACCAACTAGGTCTAACCACAGGCCCCATAAGGTAACTAACTAAATTGCAACTGCAGACGCGTTTCGACCTTTTTGGTTCTCATCAGTGCAGCATAGCACCCTCCCCCCACCACCTGAACTATTTACCTTAACCTTCAACTGAATTTCCAACCTCGATCTGTCTCCCTGCTAAACTTTACTTCCTAGCGAAACAGAAGTAAAATGGCAAGTTCAAAAAATAACGTTCAGGTAACGATTAAGATGTAACAAACAGACAAAGGATTTCTTCCAAAACTATTCATTAGACTTGAATTAAATTCTACGGAATAATCAAAATGAAAATCCAAGGAAAAGATAGCTTCAAACGTAGTGGTGATTATCCCAAAATATGGGGGCTATTCCTATCGAGGGGAGACTTTATACCCACAAGTCGGATTTGCCAGGGGAGTCAGAGACTCTACCAGAGAAAACAGGGGCTCTGTCCATGCTCTACCTTTCGGACTGGAACTCAGTCCATCATCAGGATATGCCACGTACATCTTCCAAATATGTGTAGCTTTTTTTTTTAATGTAACTGCCGGATGCTGCGGAAAGTTTTTGTTATTCCTCACAAAAATGTGATTGTTTTGCTTTGTTTTTTTACTTAGAGTTTTTATCCTTTTTGCTTTTTTTGAATTGTACTTTCGTTTGTATTTCGCAAATTAATTATCTCTAACAAACGCTTGCTAAAGTTTGATTAACAGCTTTCAGCGTGATGGAAAAAAGTTACGGCTTATGCTATAGGCTACCAACGCACTCGTAGTATTTACTATTTTACTAACAAAACTTCGGTGAATCTGCTTGGAAGCGGAAGCGATAGGTACGTAAGCGTAAGCTGTTTGCAAATATACCGCTTCCACATCCCTGCTAAAAAGTAGCCTACCTTAGTCTTACGTTGTTGATGGGTCGTCTCTCCTGCTTAAGTATTTGATTTAATTTTAATGAATTACCTCAATCTGTTTCACTTTTTTTTCAGATTGTTTTATTGGCAGAGCGATTACACCGGGGCCGTAGCCGTGGGGTACTATTGATGGCAAAGCCTCTCCAGAATTTATTTTAGACCCCCCAAAAAAAATCTATTTAGGCTATGTCGAAATAATGACGGTATGTATATAATCTCAATGGTTTATCACAATTTTGTTTTAAGATGCAGTACCGGTATCTGCTTCAATCGATGTTAGGCCCAAGTTTAAATCTCGAGACTAATTCCTCATTTGTATCCTAACACCATAAGCAGAAGGGGTTTCAATTTTCACCGTCAGACAGACTGATGTCTGAGAGTTGTGCAATTGGACATGAACGCAGTTAACGAAGTTTGCATTATGAAAACACAATCGCTGATCATAAGCAACGCAATTGGACACTATACGCTTTTCACTTTGCTGTAAGACGCGTTATGTTTTTTTTGTTGTTGTTTTCTGCGCTTATCTAATTAACACATTTTACTTCTCTTTATCATTGTATTTCCGCTATAGATTGTTGTAAGTTTTGAGAGTGTATTACCGGTACCAGTACATCGGCGCAAATTTGTTCCTTGCGTTTTTTGTTTCCGCGAGCAAGTTCTTTCTTTCGGCATAAACCTTTGGTTTGGGAAGCAATAAAAATAAAAAATCAGAAAAAATTTAGGTTGATTTTTCAGTCCCCCTCAAAATCTATTCAGCCCCCGGAAAATGTAAAGGCTGGCTACGGCCCCGGATTACACGCGCAGCTGACCTGCAAAACCTACGTTTATCCAGAGTCAACCATGCTGGTAAACAGGACTGCCTTCCTAAAAAAATAAATGGGAAAGCTCTATTCTGCAGTATCAAGAAGTTCAACTTCGAAGTAACGACTCCCCGAAATTCTTGCTGGCTACGCAACTGAAACCCATGCTTAGCTCTAAAAAGCAAAAGCTTGTAATTCACCCAGGGTCGACTGTTCCTACTACAGGCCTACTCTAAATGCAAAAATCTTTCAAATAACTTCAGCTTTAATTCATAACTCGCCTCCTTTCACGCTTTTCACTGATTTGAGCGAGCCATCTCAACAAATTACAAAATGGCGACAATGGAAACAACATTATGACGATATAATAAGAACGTCAGCAAGACGATTATGACATAACAAAGGAAATTGTTAAAGAATAAAGCATTAAACAAGTGAGCGCACAAGTAAAATAAATTAAACGTTTCGAGCAGTAGCCGCAACCGAGCGCGTTCGAGGTCGTATGACGTAAATTAGACAATAAGCGATTGATACTTAATTTTATATGTAGCCTACGTACTTTCACATGGTTTCTCATTTTTTACATAATTACAAGCACGAAGTGAGACGGTTCTGGAGATATACAGGGTTATTTATGAGGTGTTGTGGGATCATACCAACCCGCTCTACATGGAAAAAAATGCTAGAAAACATCAAATTTTTAAAACTGATGAAAGAGTCAAAGAAACGTAGATTTTGACGATGATGAAACATTGCACAAAAAATCGAAAAGCTTCAAAAACGTTGACAGAAGCGAAAGGAACAAAGTAATTAGGTCTATGAAAAGCGGAGCCAGATTCGACGATATATATAAATCTTAACTAGCGTGGTACGACAAAGCAGACGCTTTCTCAAAAAAAAGCTGTATCCAATGCCATTGCAGTTAATACATTTGGCAAAAACGTAGATTTTGTTTTGTGTGGGATTGTACTCGAAAAATAGCCTACTGTATTGTACTCGAAAATGTACCCAATACCGTATTGTACTCGAAAAAGCAGCGCAAGCGAACGGAAGCTGTCCCCACTTGCGAGATAACACAGCGTTATTTCCCGTTTGGTCTTACTGAAAATGGCCATCCGCATTCAAGAATTCTGCTTCTCTACTGCTAGTATAACCAAGCGAAGCAGCTCATTAAACTTTTCCGCATCCATTCTCAAGGCGTTTTTAAAACCAGCTGGGTCTTCTGCAATCAATTTTGTAAATCGCAGCTATTCGCAGAAGCGTTAAGTCGCTCAATGTGACCACTTTAGTTGCAGCGACAAGAAGTAGCCGCTACTTGTAGCCACTACTAAACGCTTAATGTGACCACGTCTTTAGGCTTTTAACCAGGGCCGTACTACCGTCGGTGCAGCCGATGCAATGCAACCGGCCCCAGCACAAGGGAGCCCCGAGACACCGCATCATATATTTTTTTCAAAAATTTCAAATATATACCGTACATTTTTTTCAAAATTTTAAAAATTTACAGTAGCCTATGACCATTCAATTCATTTCAAATATTTTTACATACCGTCGTTTTGCGTCTGGTGGGGAACATCATGTTTACCCGCTTTACGTAGTGAGTTTTGCTTGGTGAGTTGTGACGTAGCTATACGTAATGTCTTGGAATAATTTCGAGACAGCATCCTTTTAACTTGGAGCTTTGTGAGTTTGCACTTGTCTGGCTGGTTTAGGCTATATCGTGTAAATTAATTCGTAAGAATAGACCCCCCATCTATTCGAAATTGCTAATTTTGTTGTTTAATTTTGTGCGCTTTATAAAACTTAAGTAAGTAAAAATTTACTTACCCTTGTCAAAGTTTATTCAAACGCTGTGGTTTTGAGTAACAACGTTGCAGAACTTTTAGTTAATTGAGTGCAATATGAAGAGAAATTATGAAAGCGAATCGCAAAGAGTTTTCTGAAGACGTCTGTCGGTTGTTTCCTAGTCAGATGCTCAAATCCAATCGTTGTTAAAGAAAAACTTGCCCAATTAAAATTCCCTAAAGAAATGACTTTGTTTTTGATAGTCGAAAACGCGTCAATTGCTACAAATTATCCTGAAGTGTGTGCGGCATGCATGATGCATACGACCGTACCTGTACGGCTGCAACAGAAGCTACGGCCGAGAGAACTTTTCCTAACTCAAACTAATCAAAAGCTTCTCTATAAAGCTCAATGTCTCCAGAGAAACTTAGCGGTTTGATTCTGCTGTCGATAGAGAATGAACGGGCTCAAAATTTAGATTTTAAGAAAGTTATACAACAGTTAGCCAGCGCAAAAGCAAGATCGAAAATTTCAATTGAATTGAGGTTACGTGACTAGCAGTATAGTGTCGGAACAGGCAGAATTGCTTTTTTGATTGGTAATTGTTGGGTAATTATAGTATTTGATTATTTCTTTAGTTTAATCTATATTTTATGACATTCATTAGAATTTCAAAAATTTTTGTCAGAATTAGTCAAAATGTACCAGGAATGAAGAAACAAACTGAGTATCAAACCTAGCATTTAGTGATTTCATGTGAACAAAAATTGATAATTTAGCAGTAACACATATTGTGCAGCACCGCCAATCTGCTATTTATATACTTGACCACTAAAGCCCCCTTTCAGAAAATGCAATAGCGCCCTCTTTAGATACTGTTCCCCCTTACCCTTTCGACACCCCCGACGATTGGCATCAACAAATTGGGTTTTATTATTTGGCGTGTTAATGATGATGTAAGCGTAGGCTGTCGCAGTGTCGCACGTTAATTCTTTTTGTGTTGAACAACTCATCCACATCGCATTAGCACATCTCCGTTTTACTAAAATATCGTAAAGTATTGCTCTCACAGCATCCTTGCCTCAAATATCATAGATTTTAGTTTACGACGTATATTTGATTAGACGTATTATCACACAATAAAAAAATGTTGATGAAAAAAATGAGGCCCCATAATAAATGTTTGCACCGCGGTCCCGTCTGGCGTAGTTACGGCCCTGCTTTTAACCTAAACTCAGGGTGGGGAACCGGCAAAGCATAACGCGCCATATCGGTTGCATAATATCTTCAGCGGGCCATATGAACTTTTAATTTTGAAATTTCGCTTTATAAATACACAATTGTGCGTCGAAAGTTAATGAGCCAATTATGGAGAGTTATTTCGCTTTATAAATACACTTTATAAATTTATGGAGAGTTATAAATACACTTTATAAATTTAAGGAGAGTTATTTCGCTTTATATTATGGAGAGTTATTTCGCTTTATGACATGGAAGAGGCAGGTGGAAGAGAGTGTGAAGACATTAGGGTTGAAGATCGAAGAAGCTGCAGATCGAATGAGATGGAGGGAAGGAGTGAGAGCAATCGCGGAGGGGATGAGGTGTATTCGGCCACCTTCGGTGACGAGGAAAAAACCGAATTATAACTGGATTGATGATGATGATTTATTGCAGTAAAATCAAAGACTTTTACGAGGTTTTGATGTCACAAATGCAACATGTATACAGTTGAATGTGAAGCAGTTTTAAAAAAGATTAACGTTTTCTTATCTACCGAAGTGCAGTAGGCCTACACTTAACAAAGTTATGATGCGGGCCCAGAGGAGGACACAGTAGTCAAAAAAAAATAGTAAAAAGTATTGCTACTTACCCAAAAATGGAGTTCAAGTAAAAGTAGAAATATGGCGAAGCATTTCTACTTCAGTAAAAGTAAGAAAATACTCAAAATTAATTCTACTTAAGCAGTGGCGTATGCAGGATTTTTCAATGGGGGGGTTTCAGTGACGTCGCATCGTGATGACGTAAAATACTAGGTAATACTACGTCATCACGATGTGACGTCACTGGCAGTGTCAATTTAGATTTTTAACGTTTATAATAATTTTTCATTAAACCGTACGGTTGTAGGGCAGTGTTACAGATGTCGCTATCAATGCGGAAGATTTGGGGTTTAATTCCCAGGCCGGTCAAATCAGACACAGTGTAGCCAACGGCTAGCCACCGCTGCTACGTTTCTTCGCACCTGTGCTGCCCAAGCGCTATGACGCGGGGTCGGACCCCGCCACTCGCTACCATGCTTCGGTACTGCAGCTAGTTTAATGAAAGGAGTACAGTGAAGATTTGATTTGATTTAAAAAAAAAATTTGTGTGCAGTCATAGCTACTGCAGAGACACCGTATTTAAGGAAACTCCTATTCGCCGACTGCTTCACAGCAGCAGCATCAATGACAAAAATGCAGTTCATGTAAAACACAATGAGAAAAGTTGAGTGGCGTTTAAAAACACGTGAGAAAAGTTGGACTACCAGTATTGTTGCATATCGCATCGTGATGAAAGTTTCGCGAGATTAAATTAGAAAGTTTGGACCGAGGAGAAAAAACATGATAGCAATTTCGGCAAGCTCTGCACGAAGAAAAGTCGGTTTGTTTCAAAATTAAGTAAGAATTATTTTTTTCTGCAATTGTCAAAGGGGGAGGGGGTGACTCCCTGCCCCCTCCCTTGCATATGCCACTAGGGGTCATCTTCGCGACTTAGCGACTGGGGAACACAGAAACGTCGCAGCATTGGCGAGCTGTTGGCGACACTGTGCCGATTTGACCGGCCCGGGAATCAAGCCCCAGACCTTCCGCACCGATGGTCTGTGCGCTTGACCACCACGTTGACGACCGGTACCGGCCCAGAAATTGAACCCAAAACCTTACAAGCCGATTGCGATGTCTTTGGTTAACCTCAACTGGCTGGTTTGGTTAACTCAAAGTTATGACATCGCAAGCGGAACATCCGCCTACGTTGCAACCATTCTCTTCCAAGAATACCTCCTGCACTGGAACGTTGTGTTGTCCAGCCTTGATAGCCGTTGAGAACAATCGCTTCATGACGTCACAACACGACTCCAGCTTTAACAATACCCAATGACTTATGTCCTGGCTGGCATTTTGTGTTAGTCGTTGGTTCTAGCGCAACCCACCAGAAAAGTGTGACTACGGAAATTATTGCATCACAATGAAAGTTTCCCGAGATTAATAAGCAAGTTGGATAGCACAGAAAAACATGACAGCAATTTCGGCAAACTCTGTATGAAAAAAGGCGGATGGTTTCAAAAAGAGAGGTTTATATCATTTTTTTAACGCACGGGGGGGTCACCCCCAAACCCCCTCCCCCTCCCCCTCCCCCCGTGCGTACGCCACTGCTAATATGCCATTGAAGGAAACTCCTGTTTAATTATTGCTTCACAGCAACAGAAATGACAAAAATGCGGTTCAAGCGACACATCGCTAAAGTTAATCTACCGCTACTGTTACATCACGATCAAAGTATCTCGAGATTAAATAAGAAAGTTGAATGGAACAGACGAAACGTTGGAAATTTTTGCAAGCTCGAAGGAAGGGCGAACAAAAGGCGTATCATTTAAAAAAAGATAGGTTTTCACTGCATCTCTAATCGACAATGGGGGGTTGACCCCCGAACCCCTCTTGCGTGCGCCACTGTATTTAAGTAATGGAAGCAGAAAGTAATCTCGGATTTTACGTGTTTGTATTTACTCAAAGGTTTGTTGTTGCAATGCTTACAATCAGTGTTCAAGTAAAGCAACAGTATTCATAAAATCGCATTTGTATTGTTTTCTTTAGGCAGGGCGTCGAACCAAACCGGAACGTAAACCGAAAACCCGTATTAACCGCTTCCTTTCATTAAACCCAAACCGAACCGTTACATTAATAATTTAATAGAAGTCAGCCTAACCCGAACCTGAACCCAAGGTCATTAAAACTCTTAAACCTTCACAGGATGTGAACCGTTAAAGTAATTTTTGTCTAACCTAAACGCAGACAGGAGCGCCGTTTTTGGACAGCGCTATCAATTATGGACTAAACAATATTCGCTGCGTTAAATCGTGTGTGTTCTTAAGAAGATTTAGTTGCAATAACAGCGGTTATGGACTTCTAATGTTAATCTGAGGTTATTTCTACTACTGAGGACATCGCTTATGAGCTACAGTAGCTTCTTTAAAAGTACAGTCAGCCTCATGCAATAAGTATTTTTGAAAAAATGCGCCTGTAGCTGTGTACCAGAAAGTAAGTTAAATCGACGGTTTTGAATTCTTGAACCCAAACCGAATTTGAACTTTCAAATTTTTGCTTCTGCGAACCTAAACCCGATAATTTAAAGTATACTTTTAATTTTAAGCGGAACTAAACCTGCAAAATCAATCGTCGAAACACCTGAACAGGAGCTACACCGCTAATATATTTTGCAGAACCTGAACTTAAACCGGAGCGATATTTCAAGCGATTTGATGCCCTGCCTTTGGATTACATCGAAGGGTCCTACGATTTACTGCACCTTCATTGCAGAGACTGTAATCACGAATTAACAGACTTCAGTTTCGCGTCCTGGCCAAACATGTTCTTGATAAGCAGAGTTGCCAAATAATTGGACAAAAATAAAACTTCAAATCGTGGTCAAATCACTAAAAAGGAATGGCTAAGGCTAGGTATCTGCTTCTACTTTGCATTAAAAGTAGAAGTATCAGAAATGAAAAATATTTTAGTAAATCGCTCGTTACTGAAAATGCTACTTAAGTAGTCTACTTAATTAGAACTAGGCCTACTTCGTTACTGACCACCTCTGTGCGGGCCACATTCAAATTCTTTGCGGACCGCAGATTCCCCACTCCTAACCTAAACCCTATTTGTAATTTTATTTTAACTCGGCCGAAGTATCTTGATCCGACAATATTTGCATCATTTACTTCAATATGCAGAAATTCTAGTTATTTTTACAATTATGAGTTGCGCTGTATTCAGAGATGAACATTTATCGAGATAATTTATCGGCGATAGTTATCGGCGATAATTCATTACCGATTATCGTTATCGCTCAAAATAGTTTTGATTCATCTATTACCGATATCGCTTTTTAATATTTTGTTATCGCTTATAAATTGTCGCGATAAACGATTCTTTATGCACGCAGTGTTCAAAGTTAGTGAGTTGGCGCTATGGAAAAAATGTACGGTGTCCATAACTCTTGTCATAATTAAAAAAAAATCTCTCTTTGTTATATTTAACGCCACGGCAGAGTCCGTGAACAGCTCTCTTTTCTTAAAAAATCTAGAAAAATGTTTTTGGTGTTCGACTTGCAAAAACACTTCGTCAAACACATTAGGAATTTACCGCAACATTTAACGGAAAAATTTATCGGCGATAATTCATCAATTACCGACATCGCTTTAGGAAATTGAGATTTATTATCTATCGGTATCGCCCAGGGCTTTTTGAAATTATTGATTATTGTTATCGCTTTAGTACAGAAAAGTTTATCGTGCCCATCACTGGCTGTATTTAATATTGTGTGATTTTGCACAGGACTGCGAACTCGAACAAAACTGTTCAAGTTCATTGAAAAGAAATTTAAAGATTAAAAAATATCAGAAAGAAATATTTTTGCTGATCAAGCCGCCAGCGGCGGATCCACGGGGAAATGTGGGGGATGCATCTTCCCACCAGCCATTTTCAACAATGCGCTTTGGATGAATAAAATTTTTCCATAATTTCGAACCTCTTCATAACAATATGCCTGCATGAGTCGCCTTAAGCACGAGTCGCCTTATTTGGTGAAGCACTCAAAATAGGGGCCAAAAATATAAACAAAATTTGACTAAAAATTGTTCAAAAAGCACTAAAATGGCCATTTCAGAATGTAAATTTTCAAAAAAATTCCGAGAGAGCATGCTCCCGGACCCCTAGAGACGCCAGAGTTGTTTTTGTTGTTTTACTCAGAGTGCATGAAAGGGTCTGTGAGACCCTTTGCGGTGTTTCGCCTTGCATAGCTCCTACAGTTTTCACTCGATTAACCCAAAACTTTCTGACTTTTATTTCTTTGGGCTGAACTTTTTGGCTATAAAATCTCGAAACAAAGCAATTCCCAGAAATAAAAAAAAAATTGCACTTATTACATTACTGCATGACGAGGGTCTCTCAGACCCCTACGCGTCTCTTATGAAAAAGCTGCGACTGCTTCTACAAAACATGTTGAGTTTTCATATTTATTCATGAAAAAGAATAACCATTGTCACAACCAGGGCCGGCGCTAAGGGGAAACGGGGGTGGGCAGGGGGACCTGGCCCTTCAATCAACTAGCTTACTCTTTTGAAATTAATGACTTTTGTGCTTAATTTTAAACTTAAGCTCTCCTTGATAAACGCTTGACCCCCCTTAAGTCGACTGTTCTGGCGCCGGCTCTGGTCACAACAATGTCTAATTGCGTTATTCAAATATTTTGAAACACACCACGAGAAGCAGTTTCCAATAATAGAAACAGGGCAATTAAGAACAATTGCCGTAAGTGAGCTTTCTCTGTATTCTATGCAGGAAAAAAGGCCAAATTGGTTAAACTATTATACAATATTGAGCCAGGACAGGTTGAAAATGATGGGCCTACTAGTGAAAACAACAACTCGTGACTGTTGATGAGGAGCTATACCAATTAAAGACAGTTGCCCATGCATGCATTCAACATATATTGGTATGTCTAAAAAGCCTGCTAAACAGCTAAACATGGTTTTGAGTTTGGAACGCTAGCTGATGCTCAATCATATGCAGTATTACATTTCGTGCGTATCTATATAAACATGGGTGAAAATCCAGGGGGGTGTATCCCCTCCAATAATCCGGCAGCTAACCCCCCAATATTTTTCATGGAAGTGGAAAATTACCCACACGATGTATAGTAAGCCTCGAAAAATGATCAATTTTGCTAAATCACTCCCCCTCCCAATGCTTAACATAAATTTACAACCCTGTATATAAACCGGGAAGGACCAGAAAACTGATCGCGGGCCACGCAGTTTAGAAAACGTGGTAATGAATGCAACAAGACATGTCACAGAAGACAGAAATGTTACAACAGATAATGATTGTTTCACGTGCCTATCCCTTGCAAGGTAATTGAGAAAACGTAATTTGACATTTCTATAGATACTATAAGACTATAAGTACTTCTAGCAGTACGAAGTGACCACAACCGGGAGCTTTATTCAAGCAAGTTAGCTAGTTTCCGTTCCCCACTGTTGATCATAATTCCAACACAAAGACTGCTTACCGCTGCAGAAGTGTCCGTTATGCGTAAAACACTGCCAATTTCTGCTGAAAACTGCTCAACTGTGTATGAGCATTTTATTCAAAACGGTGTAGGCTAAAATTAAAGAGGAAAAGTACAGCAAATCCCAAAACTGAACGTTTCAACGCAGATTCAACAGTCATCATCAGCAAAGCAGTACAAAACTGAAAAAAAACGTACTGCTTTGCTTACACTGCTGATGATGACAGCTGAATCTCTGTTGTCGAAACGTCCAGTTTTGAGATTTACTGTGGTTGTACTCTTCTTCCTCTTTAGCTATTTGCATCCCATATTTATTGTATCCCGGTGTCATAAGGCTATGTTTGTCTGTATTTATGTTCACAGTGCAGTTGCCCCTATTGTTTTTCAACCTTTGCCGAAAACTGACTTTTAATTTTACCAAGGCCTTTTCTAATCGTTTTTCATTGAAAGCTGATAGAAATTAGGTGGGAGCTCTTTTGGACGAATTACATGAAATTGAGTCAATAAACATACTAAAAAATAATTAAAGAACTGAAGAGCATCCTCGTAAACCTTATCTTTTACGTAGTTAGTTGCATATTTATCCTCCTATCACGAGAAAGCAATCAATGCGCTATACGAGCTCGCTTAGGAGTTGCCAGCCATCTGTCTACCACACCAAGATGGGGGAATCCCGCTAAGTGTCTTTCCCAACGGCACAACAAGTAAACTTGCCGGCTTGTTCTTCACACTGTCCCTCTAATGCTGAGCGTCAAGCAGGGAAGCTGTGAATACCAATTTTACAGTCATTGGTTTGACCCGACTCGGAATCAAACCCGAGTCTACAGCTCAAGAGACAGACGTTCCATACCACTCGGCCATCTGAGCTGATCCACTCGGCCATCTGAGCTGATACTCCGCCATCTGAGCTTGGGGCAGTTTTTATCACCATTTAAGATCTTGAGTTTTTGACTACCCATGTAAGTGTTGCAACGCCCTTTAACAAACAAATTTACGAAGATACAACGTTCTATATTCAAATTACCAAGTTATCCGCATAGTTTTTCTAAAGCCATACCAAAACCCAGTTTTCGGACGCTGGGGTCTCACAGACCCTTTTATGCAGTAACAGACACAAAAAATGTCATGTACTCTGGGGTTAAGTAGCTTAATTAAAATCAAGTCTGCGGGAAAAAAAATGCGCTTGACAAAGAGACGAAACTTGATGCTTCCTCCCTGAAAAAAACTTTGAGTTCGTCCCTGACATGAAACATTTTCAAAGGGCTTATTTACGCCCCTTTCCAGGTCTAAGCGTCTTTTTGCAGTAGCCTATTTAGTTAACATTCAACCTAATTCAAAATTACACCCTCCTCCCACCAAAATTTTCTGGATCTGCTCCGGCAAGCCGCATGAAATAGTAATTTGATATTGTGCTTTTCCCAACAGTCGCATGTCGTTCATTGTTTACAGCAGGGGTCCCAAATTTGAGTCGCGACACTTTTGGGTCGCAAAAATTTTTAACGTAGGTCTACATCAGGGGTTCTTAACCGGGGGTAAATTTTACCTACCGAGGGGGTAATTTTCCAAAGTATGTACTAAAGTAAACTTTAATTTTTAGCATTAAAATAATGAAAATGGTGCATTGGGGGTAAATAATACTTTTTTCAATCGGTCTACATAAATATTTTGACGCGATGACATTTTTTTGCTTTAGTTTTTTTTTTTAACTGTTTAGCTTTGAAACTTTTTGACTGTTCGGAACCAGGGGCAGATCCAGGGGGGATCTGGGGGATGCATCCCCCTACCAGCCCTTTCAACAATGTTTTGGATAAAATTTTCCATATCTTTAAATCTCTTAAACAATTATGCCGGAGTCGCCTTTAGCACGCATAATCGAAACTGTGTGAACAAAGTGTAGAGAAGGTGGGGCAAAACGGGACACAAAACACGACACGTCTTTATCAGTTGCAACAAGCTCTTAATTTCTGTAACTCAAATGACTTTGTATGCACTTAGATTGCCACTATTTATAAAGAGAGTTTCAATGTCAAATCTGCTTAATAAGATAAGCATACAGCAGTGAAATAATGAAAAAATTAAAACGGGGCAAAACGGGACAGGCGTGGAGTGAAACGGGACACAATTGGTAGCCTGCACATATAACCTAGACGAAATGCCTTTTCAGTGCTGAATAAACTGAGCTGCCCATACCAAGTCAAAATTTACATTTTAAGTCTATATTTCTCAACCTTTTCAGTTATCAATCATCTTGCTACATTTCTCAACCTTTCTGAAAACCAATGTCCCGTTTTGCCCCAAGCACACCCTTTGATGAAATTCTGCTGGTGGTGCTTATCAGCTCTACCCATACCAATTCTGTTTTTTTTTTTTACCAACATACCAATGTATCTCTCGAAATACTTATCATTTTAATTTTTTCACACCCAAAAATTCCGGACTATAAAAATTTTAATGTAGCGAATTGCGGTTACGGACTTACAAACTCTTGGGACTGCGAACTAGCGGCCAGCGTAATAAAAACTTTAATATGTAGCAGCGGAATTGCGGTTGTGGATTAAAAATTTTAAAACTTGGTTGAGGACTTGCGAATTACGGACTTAAAAAAAAAACTTGCAGCGCCCAGCTCTGAAAATGAATATTATACGAGTTATTGACCTTTATTGTACAGGCCTAACCTATCCAGTCTAGGTTAAGGCTAAGAGAGTGATTCAAAATTGTATCAATGCCAAAAATTTCAACGAATTACACTTGAACTGCATCACAAGATTTAAGGCGATTAAACGAAATCATTTTGAGTTGTGAGATTCGGATCTACTTTGAGTAGCGAGATTCAGACCAGTACCGCGCCACCAGTCTAGTGGTTGAGACATTCATAGGCGCAGAAACAGGGTTCAGAAGCTGCCTTAATTATGCGAGCCCCTCTCAACCAATCAAATCCCCTGCGTTGGGTCAAAATTGCAGAAAACCAAAAATATACGTGAAAACATTATGACGCAATGTGAATGTTGTGCATATATCGTACAACCACTTTGACGGTTTTCGAAACAGAATTCAAACTAAATAAATAGAATGATAAAAAAATATTAATACAAAATGTTCATTTTAATGAAGGTTAAGCAATGAAGGCTTGCATGCCGAAGTCTATCCAGTCTAGCTATTATAGGCTAAGAGAGTGATTCAAGCTTATAAACTCGCCGCAACCATTGGGCTGGTGATACGTCACTAGTCTGTGCGGGCGTGGGTTCGAATCCCACTCGTAATCAGATTTTTCTGATTACGTTTGATTTGGCCTTAGATCTTGGTGAGTTAGATTCAAGTTCAATTCATTAATTGAAATTCTATATATTGATTTATAAGCTTGAATCACTCTCTTAGCCTATAATAGCTAGACTGGATAGACTTCGGTATGCAAGCCTTCATTGCTTAACTTTCATTAATGTGGAATAATTACCAGTTGTCACAGTCATAATAGCTTAATAATAGGCTGGCTTCCTATAGTGGGATGATGAATTAATCTTAAGATATACAGTGGAATTCGGTTAATAAATCCACCTCAGGACAGCCGGTTTTGGATTTAATACGCGGCGGCTTTAATAAACGGCGTTTCCTAAAAATGCATCTCACCATTGTGGATATCCCCCTGCAGCGGTAAAAATGCACAAAATGTATTTTTTCAATATTTATTACGTTTCATCTTTTATTTAATACTTTTACGTTTCATCCCACTCGCAGTGTCTGAAGAACGTATAAGGGCTTCGTTTTTTATTAAGCCTTGCAAGCATCCTCTACCAATTCCGAGTCGATCAGCTGCTTCACGCTGACTCATGAAGGTAAACGTTTTGTAGCGATCGAGCAACTCTAGCTTTTCTGCTGCTGTTTTATCATGTCTTCTTGATCTATTCATCTGCAATGGATCCAGAAAACTTTTCTTTAAGTTAAAATTTTATAAAACCGCTTCAATTGCAACAATGACTGCACAACTCCTACGACTGGTGTTCAATTAGTCTGCTTGATTAGGCCTACCGGTACACTAGGACATGTACGTACTTCATCATCGTCCAGTTTTAATCCGGTTTTTCCTCGTGTCCGAAGATGGCCGGATGCACCTCATTCCTTCAGCAATCGCTCCCACTCCCTCTCTCCATCTCGCGCGATCTGTAGCTTCCTCCACCCTCAACTCAATCTTCTTTATATTCTCCTCGACTTGTTTCTTCCATGTTTGCTTCGGCCGTCCTCGCTTTCGTGGTCCATTCACTTCAAACATCATTGCCTTCTTCAAAATGCTCTCATCATTCCTCCTAACCACATGTCCATACCATCTTACTCCATTCGCTTTAGCCATTTTATCTAAAGTTTCCCTCAGACCCAGCATTTTCATCAGCTCCTCAGTATTCTTTCTATCCTCAGTATTGTACTTGTCCATACGAAACTGATAATCCAATATTGTACGTACTTAATAGCACATAATGAAGAAAAATTTGACTGCATAAAGCACGTAAACTGGATGTATTAAGCGGCGCTTGGATTTATTAACCGAAGTTTTTATAACGGGAAAGGATTGGGACGATTCCGTTCCAAGCAAATTGGATGTAATAAGCGGCTGGATTTATTAACCGTGGATTCATTAACCGAATTCCACTGTATACGAGAAATTCGGCTGCTCCGGCATCAGATTACGATGGTCGAGTGGTTAAGGCCATGTCTCCGGTTAAGACTCGCCGCAACCATTGGGCTGGTGATACGTCACTGGTCGGTGCGGGCGTGGGTTCGAATCCCACTCGTAATCAAGTTTTTCTGATTACGTTTGATTTGGCCTTAGATCTTGGTGAGTTAGATTCAAGTTCAATTCATTAATTGAAATTCTATAAAATGTTCATTTCTGTGTAAATTTTGCAGTAAATCTTATCAAGTCCTTTAATAGCCTAGTATCAGTTGCAGTGTGTTATGTAACGTTCTATTCTTGTAACTAAAAAAATCAAACCAAATCTTCAGTGGCTTAGCGTCTGTGCAAACACAGCTCCGAGAGAGAGAGAGAGAGACAGAGTGCAATTTATTGGTCGAGGTACAATATACAATACAATAGCAACAGTCGAAAACAAAGTATGAAAACTGTACCCGACAGGGGACTGCGAAGGGACCGCAGGAGGTCTTCAAATCAAGCAGCCACCTGATCAAATTGTTGACGCAACTGCTCCGAGGAAATGTCGCAGTTGTAGCTAGTCATTGGAATTTATAATCATTTCGCTGTAATAGTTCATCATAAACGGTACCGGTAGTGTAAATTAAAGACAGTTTTACATAAAATGCCGTATGGTTTTTTGTACCGGTACGTGAAGGGGACGATCGGATACGAAACACAGGCTATGAAGGAGGTTAACGTAAAGTTTGCACGGCTTGGTGGGAAATAATCGTAGGTGGCTTTACAAAACAACAGATAGAAAGCATATTTGCAGGATTTGGGGCTCTGTGATATGTCAACTTCTTAAACTGTGTAAACGTTCAAAATAGGACGTTTTGTCTGAAATCAGATAAGTAGGCCTACTTTGAATGTGTTTAATACCGGTTGCCTAAGTAGGCTACAAATTTCAGCTGTTGTTCAACTGACGAGTAGCCTATAATATAGGCCCCTGACTACCATATAGCCCCAGGCCTTCGAAACTGTTAATCCGGCCCTGGACAGAAGTGAAGTATTTAGATCGCCTCCCTAAACCAAATTGCACCAGCTTTACGTTAGTTTTCTTTTATATGAGCTAAAATTGGCTGTTATTCCCAAGTCCATAATAAGCGATTGAGCAGTGTCAATCATAGAATTCACTTTACGTTTTAATTCGTTTGTAAAAGGGTCAAAATTGTCTGTATTTTTCTTTCTCTTATGCCCTCCCTGTAAATTTTGGCTCAAACAAAGCAACTGTTCGTTTAGATTTTTCACTTCAAATCCGTTTGTCTCTTCTAAAAACTCGACAACTTTTCGAATTTCTTTAATGGGATTTCGCAATAAATCTTCATATACTAGAAGTTGAAAAGGTCTCTTGCTTGCAATTACAAGTTTGAACAAAGTATCCCAATTTGTCATATATGCTCCAGTCTTGACACTGTCAGCAAAATCTGAAAAAGAAAAAGGCTATCGAAAAATTACGGAAAATTGATCAGCCTCATCAATTTTATCCAATGATCAATTGTTTTAAAATAAACTAACTTTTAATTTTCAATTTTCTTTTCAAAATTGTTTGAAATGCAATTGATTTTAACAAAGGGAGTCATGCTTTATCGTACGAAACAACTTAATAGACCATCATTTCATGAACGTTTCCTTGCAAATAAATGAAATTGAATCCAACCAAATTGCTTTGCAACAAAAAGCCTAACATTATACAGGATCTTCCTTCAAAAATTCGAAACCTAGAGCTGAATGATAACTGCAAAACAAGGTTTAGATATTCCCGAAATGTTTTCAAATTTTATTTAACTTTTGACTATGAGCAAACTGTCCCTTTGCTTATAATTGTTTGCTCTATTTGTAAAGAAACTTTCAATTAATTATAATTAAATAGTCACTACGCAAACCGGCCGTTAGCTAGGTTGCAAAGCGCACGCTATCGGTGCGGGAGGTCTGGAGTTCGAATCCCGAACCGGTCAAATCGACAGTGTCGCCAACGACTTGCCACCGTTGCGACGTTTCTTCGGAGTTGTGTAGCCCAGGCGCCAAGCCGCGAAGATGGGCCCCGCAACTCGTTACACGCTTCGGCGTAATACGGCGAGTACAATGAAGATTTGGTTTTGATTTAGTCACTACGCACGGGATAATTAAGATCTGCCGATCCATCGAAGTATTATAAATATAATTTCTCATGCATAGATACAAATGTGCACTGCTCCAAATGCGATGGGAGTAATTGATTCTTTCCCTGTCGGTTAACGACCTTTCCCAGTTCAATTTTATCAAAAGCAGTATAGAGCAAGGTTCAAATATTAGACCGAATACCGTAGATCTATTAGATCTACATGTAAACAAGAGTTAGTTGTCTTTTTGTAAACAAGAGTTAATTGGAGTATCCTAACTGCAACACAAACTTTCAAGTGTGTATTTTGTATGAGGACAATAACTTACTTTTTGAACGAAAATCATTCTCTTTGGCAAGTCCAGTGTGGGCGTTTGACTTCAAACGATTAAATTCAGCAATATAGGCAGGGTATGGATTTCGAACTACGAAGATTATGGAATGGTACGCAGTCAAATTTCTATGGTCTCTTTTAAGAAGGTGATCCTTGATAACAAATGTGAATTTGCTGGCAATTTCAGGCATTTCTCCTAAGTACCCTGAAAATGAAACATTGTTGAGCAAGATTACGACAGTAGTGTAAAGGCGGCTGCACACAGGCTAGCGATTGTGACTGCGATGGAAAATTCCCTAACTTCAAACGACCTGCGTCTACGATTTTAGCGGCAAAACCAAGCAACTTGTCAGCGACATGGCCTAGCGGTACCGGGCGCAGGTGACAGATCCTACCTGACGGGTTCGATTCGCGGCTGGAGTCGATCGCATTTGACTTATGTAACGGGTGGCTGCTGACTCGAAGAGCGCAAGCTCACTTCGCAGTCTCCCTCAATTACTGTTGAATTTTCCGTTCGATATAATTTGAAAAATAACTATGCACACTGCGCGCGAGCGCTTGCGTAGCGACCGCTGCAATCTGCTGCGACTGTTGTGATAGCAACGACGTTGCGTTGAAATGAATGCTATTCCATTTGGGAAAAATGAACTTGGATGGGATTTATGTTTCAACGACTTTTGCGTCACGCGCCAGGCTAGGCAATGGCCAAAATGCAAACTTTCGTCTTCTGTGTTCAACAAAAACTATGGTAGAAAATCAAGCTCCAGCTGAACAAAATGCTTGGCCTGCCTCTAAAAGTAATCAATAGGTCTAGATTTTTGCGACAAAAATTCATTAAATTGGTGCCTTACTGTCACTGTAATACTGTTATGTATGATGTTTCTGGTAACCGCTGGGCTGCTTAAAAAACTCTGCTACCGTTGTCCTGTACAAAAACAGGTAGTGTTTTGAAGGATATTTTGTAAACGTACCGGTATCTATCTCGTCTTCATGACGTAACCTTTTTTTTAAATTGCCTTTCGTCGCTTTCTATGTTTTGAAGATTATTTTACGATCACAACGCTTGTACTGTACGGTTTGACTCCCACCCGTGGTTTGACAAATTGCAGTTCTTGCTTTAAAGGCCCACTGCACCCAAATTCATCGATAGTTGTAAATATGTATTAAATATATTTAAATTTTTTCGCGAAAATTCGATCACAATATCTGGTCTCGGTAACGAGAAAACTGGTAAAATATCGTTAAATTCGTGACGTCATTGGGTACCAACAACCAAGAAATAATGCGACTTCTAAAAGCTTTCGCTGTGCGAAAGCTTTCGCAAAGCTTTCGCACTTTGCCGAAAACTTTCGAAAGCTTTTAGAAGTCGCATTATTTCTTGGTTGTTGGTACCCAATGACGTCACGAATTTAACGATATTTTACCAGTTTTCTCGTTACCGAGACCAGATATCGTGATCGAATTTCCGCGAAAAAATTTAAATATATTTAATACATATTTACAACTATCGATGAATTTGGGTGCAGTGGGCCTTTAAAGCTTATGTTTGGCCGTTGGTAAAAGCTTCGGTTATTTAGCAATAGGTCGAGGTAGAATATAGAGCTTGCTGATAACAAATTGATATCAGAGTTTTTTCAATGATTTGCTTTTGAACTACTTACAAAATTGGAAGAGTAGCAAAATAAGCTATTTGCTAAACCTATCTTGTTTAAAGCTTAGATAACGTATTTCTAGCTTTCAAAAACTACCTGCTAGCCTAGACTGCCATCGTACTCTGCTAAGAGCTAAAATTGAGAAAGATTAGGCGGAAAACTGAATATAAAATTAGTTTCTTTTGCAAACGTGGCCTACAGCCTATTGTACCAACTGCTTTCACAACCTACTTTGCTTGTGATTCGTGCGACACTGTAGGAAATTTTCTGCTTTGTCGCAGGAATCGTAGAACGCACTTTTTTTCACACGCGATGACCGCACTCGCTTCAGTCGCGTTCTGTGTGCATAGTCAGCGAGATTTGTCGCTGGAATCGCATCGCACGAGTCGCACGATTTTTGCTTAAGAAAATCGCAGCTGTGTGCATTGGCAGTCGCAGCAGTTGACGCAAACGTGATCGCAATAGTCGTGGCGCATCGCAACGAGCTCTGTGTGCAGCCGTTTTAAAGCATTCAGCAAGATTCAAGAACTTCATCAGCGACATGATCTAGCGGCAGGGTTGGGAAAAATCGATTGTAATTGATTGCGATATTTTTTACTTTTTGTTCGTCGAATGCACTGGAGCCTTTACTTTTTTAAATGAGTATCGAATATGGCCTTGTCTTTACTTTTTTTTTTTTCGGCGCAAGTCGATTCTTTTTGTCCAGGTTACTTTATCTCACTTTAGTAAATTTAAAATAGCGTAATCGTCAGTATGTCATTACTTTGTTTTTGCTGATAAATTATTTTTTGTGCCCCCCAAAAAACATTTTCAATAGCAAAGTTGCTTCGCATATAGCCTACTACATGTCCGTCGTTTGTCTGTAAGTTACCACACGAATGTAAGGACATCACAAAAAATGCTTGGCGTACACCGCTAAATGCTCAGTGTCATATCAAATATCGATTACAATATTCCTTTATTCTATACTTTTTTAAACTACCATCGAGATCGATTCTTTCTTCACATTTTGGTGAACAATCGAATATTCATTATTCCTTTACATTTTTGGGTATCGATTCCCAACCCTGCCCAGCGGTACCCATAGATATCGTAGAGAAAGTCTCGATCGCGCATTGCCGCAGAAACTCGCGTAGAGAAAATGAAACTATTTGAACTTTTGAAGCAACGCCATTATGCGTTGCTGGTTACCCGAATTTGCGTAAATGCGTGTCTGGCGATAGCTACAGTAGAGGCAGCAACAAAAGAACTGTGTGACTAAAATATTTCAAGAAGTGAAGTAATTGGAGCCGATGTAAATATATATATATATGAAATACAACTGGATAAATGGTAGGCCTTGAAGACTTACAAAATAAACGCTGTAAAAACCAATTCTACGACTAGTTTCGCGGTTTGACCGCTCATCAGGTAGACTCAGGAAAATTGCATTGAAAACGCTGTCAGCCCGGTGGCCGAGTGGTTAGAGAGGTAAAACTCTCATTCACAAGGTCCTGGGTTCAAAACCTGAGTCTACCTGATGAGCGGTCAAACCGCGAAACTAGTCGTAGAATTGGTTTTTACAGCGTTTATTTAGTAAGTCTTCAAGGCCTACCTTTTATCCAGTTGTATTTCATATATATAGACTTACATCGGCTCCAACTACTTTACTTCTGGTAAAATCAGGCCTGCCATTGCCGACACACGCCAACTAGGCTAACTACTTAATGCCAAGCCTGCAGTTGCAGGGGCTTGAGTATGTATAGCTGAAAATTGCATAGCAGACGCTGCCAGCGCGGTGGCCGAGTGGTTAGAGAGGTAGGACTCTCATTCATGCGATCCTGCGTTCAATACCAGAGTCTACCTGATGATCGGTCAATCCGCGAAACTAGTCGTGGAATTGGTTTTTACAGCGTTTATTTCGTAAGTCTTCAATTTATTTAGTTCCATAAAATATTTCAGTGATTTTAACGTTGTTATGGAATTATTGATTGATTTGAAATCACTGAAATCGACAAAAGTGTTTATTACGACTAATTGTGCAATTGTAAACAGTACGAAATATCTACGCGTTAAGGTGTATTTCATAAGGTTACAGTTAGGTAAACAACTACTTTTGCGTAAGTTATGAATCCAAACTGGAATAGTTGTTTTTTCCAACTTTTTCTATCATTTCACTAGGGCAGCAAGGGCGTAAAATGGTGAATGTTCTATCCAGGGCCGGTGCTAGGAACTGCGGGGCCCAATTAGAAATCTGCTGGCGGGGCCCCTACTTTTCATATTGCGAAATGTATGGGTGTTTATATTTCATAAAAAAAGCACCCACAGCATACACACTAAAAAATAGCCATTTAATACGTGCTATAAAACAAATTTAAGGTAGGCCTATTGTAGATGCTCCTTCGATTTGTTTTTTTGGTATCAAGAAAGGCAAATTGGGCAATTGCAAATTTAAGAAAAGCATTACGGTAATATGTTAAAAGTTATGCCGAACAGCAATAATTTGCGAGTGCATCTTTCCGAAATTTGTAACTCCTAATAAACCTACGTAGCCTTATGCGTTAAGCATCGAAAATGGGCCAACGAGAATGCTTCATATTTGATGAAGAAGTCGGATCGAAAGCATGAAATAAACAAAAATTACCAAGTTTTTTAAAAAGCATTAAAATTGCAATTACTTTATCAAAATTTAAAAAAAATTTAGGGAAGCATGCCCCCGAACCCCTCAGAGAGGTTTTCGTTCTTAAATTGTTTCAAATTAACTCGATCTGCTATTGGCACTGTAGGCTTCTTCTATTGACTTTGTTACCGTAAATCTTGAAGGTTTCTCAAAGCTTTCGGTTTTACTAAATGGAGTATATTCGACATTTTAGCTTACGTGCCAATCAGTATTATTGATATCATCATTAAGGTTTAAGGCGCTTAGTAACTAAACGATGCTTTTCAGCCCCAGGACTAATATTAAGGGGTAAAGTACACACGAGTTAAATAAATAAACGACACAATATAAAAAAATATATAAATGAACATAAGCCTCCCCAAAAAAGAAAACAAACCAAAATCTTGAACACCCAAAAAGACGACAGCATTTGACGAAGGTTAAAGCAGGGTTTCTTAGCCAGGGATGCGAGAAATGTTCCTACGGAGTGCGGGTATGATGAACCATTTTACCGATATGTTCGCCGGAATATTTTCACTGGAATATAGGACATCTGAAGACGGGTAGACCTTTTTATTGCTCTTCACCGACATTTTCCAATTTAAACGGGGGTGCGAGAATTAGTTGGTGATTCAAAAGGGGTACAGCAAGTAAAAAAAGGTTAAAAACCAGTGGCTTAGAGCTTTTGGTGTAGAATAGGCCCTATGTTTTCTTAAATAGACGCGCTACAATGCTGCAACTGAAAATAAGATGAAACTTCCCTGACACTATCTACACGTATTTTCTTGTAAACAGCAAACCCACGTGATCACACAAATGCGTAACTTTTTTTCTTATCAATTTTAACAACTACGAAGAAGCTGAATTTTTTTTTATTTAATTTAGGAGAAAATAGAAATGGTCAATGCGAATATGGCACTTTCCAGTATTTTGTACCTTATAATACGGGAAAAAAACACTAGCGCGGGGCCCCGTCAACGCGCAGGGCCCAATTTGATAAAATCGGTCAAATCGGCGTAAAACCGGCCCTGGTTCTATCGTTCGAGAAGACGTTTTACAGTAGATTACATCATTGTGACCAAAACAGAAAATCTTTTTGGAGCTCAAAAACACGGTTATACCTTATGAAGTCACTGTTTTAATTTCGATGCAATTGCTTCCTTTAAGCTGCATTTTTTAATCTGTTCCTGCATTGCATTAACAAAATTTTGTAGGATTGTTTTCATGAACTGCTACGGAGCTACCTAGCAGATAGACTTCAATGCATGGTTGTGGTAAATGCTGTATCAAGTGAGAGACCAGTTAGGTGTGGGATTCCGCAAGGATCATGTTTAGGCCCGCTGCTGTTCTTGTTTTACATAAACGACCTTACCAGTGCATCACAGTTCAATACAACTCTATTTGCTGATGATACTCTTTTGATGCTTGCAGACAAAAATTTAGATATGCTTGAAACTAAAGTAAATGAAGAAATTCAGCATGTAGAGTATTGGCTTCGCAAAAATAAATTGTCCTTGAATTACTCAAAAACAAATTTTTTATTGATAAACAAACACCCTCAGAAAAAGGTGGATGAAAATTTTGTTATCCGTCTAAATGATAAGTTACTGGAACGTTCTTCTACAGTAAAATATTCAGGCTTGCTCATAGATGACACTTTAAACTGGTTTTCCCATATACAGCATTTGTCTCATCAGCTTGCTCGTCTCTCTGGAATTTTCTACAGATTGTGCAATTATGTTAAAAAAGAAACACTTTGTATGGTTTATCACAGCCTTGTAAATAGTAGAATACAATACGGTATTACTGTGTGGGGGACGGCTAACCAAACTCATTTAGAATGTCTACGAGTGAGATTGAATAAAGTATTGAGAATGATTCTGTCATGTGGAATTGAAACCCCAATTAACAAAATGTACAGTACCTTACAATTTCTGAAAATTGATGACATATACGAATTCGAACTGTATAAATTCATGCATCAGTTACATCATGGTAAATTACCCGAAGTATTTTACAAATCGTTCACAAAAATAGCCTCTGTTCATGCCCACGATACTAGATTCAAGCAATCTGCCTTTTATGTCTTATCGCGTGTTAACAAGAGCTTTTGCAAAAACCAACTTTCCTATAGAGGGACCAAATTATGGTGTAAATTGGACAGTAACTATAAAAGCATACATTGGACTTCTTGTAAAAAAAGATTCAACAAATATCTCTTGGATCTCTATTGAAAGTATTTAGGCTTACAGATTTAGAGTACATTTAATTGTATTTCGAAGTATCAAGTAATCTTTTGTTTTTTTTATTTACTCTTTCCAAAGTGACTGCTATTGCTTTCGTTTGTGTCATGTACTATCCGTAACTTTATTGTATTACTTATTACCTATTGTATTACCACTAACTTGTATTTTTTTTTCTATTTTCATTTTTTTTATTTCACTGTTTACTGCATTCGTGTCAGGGAGCATCTTGACGCGATAACCTAACGGTTTTTCGGTGCTTCCTGCCATTGTGCACAAATCATTGTATTGTGTATAACAGTGCTATTACTACTGTATGGGTAATTGCTTTTTTTTTTTTTTCTGTGACACGTATACTGGCAAAAAAATGAACTCTCTCTCTCTCTTTTTGCTGTGGTCTTGCCCAGTGCCCACATAATTTATGTTCCGGAAATTGGAAATTAAAGGCCACAGCTCGCTAAAATGGCTAGAACATTTTGCCGAACTGTAGTCTTCGAAATTTAGCGATTTTGATGAGATATGACAGCAGATTTGGTAGATAGTGGGGGGGGGGGTATAACGCGGGTAGTAATTGATTGATTTCAAATCAATTACTACGGAAGCAAGTGCACCTTAAAGGAAGCAAGTACATCGACATTAAAACAGTGACCTCATAAGGTATTGTTACAGAATCGCATTATGCCTCTAGTCATGGTTTGCTTCGAACACTGATTTTTAGTTGTGTGATTGTCCAAAATCTGTTTGTTGCTTTCTTGCGCAATACTTCATTTAGAGTTAGACACGGAATTTCTTGCAAAATTCAAGCAAATAGTCGCGTTAGGTCATTGCCTTTGTCTTGCATTTTTTGTTGTCTTCACAGACGTAGCGCTGGGATAGAGCTCAGTTTTGAATTTTTGGTTGAAACTAGCGCAGCGAAACGAAGCGCTTTTAACAATTTTATTTTGTGGTTGCTGAAATTTAAGTTAAAAGTTGAGTGAATACTGCCCTCAATCACCTTGATTTTAAATTTGCTTCTATTGCTTATATTTTTGTTCACAATTTTCCGTTCAAGTTTCGCCTCTAAGACCCAGTTGAAAGAAGATCAAAAACAAATACAAGAATTGGATGTTTACAGTCTGGTTGTTTCTGAGTTGGCAGTTAAAGTGAAAACCCGTGTGGCTCCCCCGGGGTTACTTGTTCAATTGGTGTTGCTGTTAGCAACAGGTATAACCGTGTTTTTGAGCTCCAAAAAGATTTTCTGTTTTGGTTACAATGATGTAATCTCCAGCAGTGTTCCGCAACCTTTTCTTACTCACGGCACACTAAAACCATGTCCAAATTTTTGCGGCACACCTCAGCAAAAAAGCGCAGAAAATTTACACATCAAATCACTGTAACTACAGTTCAATGGGATCAGCAGTTCAATGGGATGCTTGGGGTTGTCGTAACGAGCTCAATCGCTACATGTTGGGCTCTATATTTGAAATGGCAACTCGAAGTTCCCGATCAATTTCTTTCAAGCATGATCGTTTGTCATTTTTGATCAACACCAACGTCGAAAAACTTTGTTCACACAAATATGTGGTGCAGAACTGGAGAAGAATTTCGAGAGTTTTTTCCGAAATTTGCCTATATTCTTTTCCAACAGCTATCCAAAATTCATCGAGAGTAATATCACGGAATTTCAATCGCAGTGTTCTGTCATTTCGCAGTTCAAGAAAGTTTTCTTTAATAGGCAATGATAATTTTTGCGTTGAAATTTCATCATCAACAGAAAAAGGAATTCGGATCCAATCATATTGTTACGAGTTAATTGCAAAAAATAAATGGTCATACTTTTGATGTAACAAAGCCAAATGCTTTGTATAACATCAAATCCGTAAGAAAATTGCAGCAATGGGCAACTGGGCGTTGGCAGTCGCAGGACTTGACGCAAACGTGATCGCATTGGTCGTGGCGTATCGCAACGAGCTCAGTATGCAGCCGCCTTAACGTTGTCCAAGGTTGCTCGCACTTCAAAATTAACCAAAGTTAGTTGTAATATCAGCTTCCAGCGTGCGTGAGAAGAAAAATCAAACAAAAGCGGTTTCCTGAGGTTAGTCAAAGGTAGCACAACGGGATCGACGCGTCGAGTGAAAGCTGGAATTTTTTATGTTTATACTTCCAAGACTAAGTGAATAATTCGTAATTGGCAATAAAACGCTCCTTATCATCAAGAATGCGGGGAAATCTAGATACATTCAAGAAAAAGGTTCGGTTGCTAACAACAATAATCTGTTGTACAACGTGCGGGTCTCTTGGTAGTTGCGCAATACGAGAAAAATGTGGAGATCAATTAAAAGTGATGATAATCCTTACGCTACTAAGCGAAACTTCAAAAAGACCTTTTGAGATAGATCGGTGCAATGCTGAAATAAATCGGGAACCCATATACACTCTTTTTATTTTTTTTTTCAGTTTAGTGGTTCAAAATATAATTATTCCGCGGCACACCTAGGATCGCCTCGCGGCACACTAGTGTGCCGCGGCACACCGGTTGCGGAGCACTGATCTACAGTACTGTAAGGTATCTTCTCAAAGGTTGGAACATTCACCATTTTACGCCCTTGGCGCCCTAGTGTAACGATAGAAGAAGTTAGAAAAAACATCTATTCCAGTTTGGATTCATAACTTACGCAAATGTGCTTGTTTAATAGCGCAATTGAACAGAAAACCTAACTGTAACCTTATGAAATATACCCCTTAACAAGTAGATATTTAGTACTGTTTCTATTATACTCGTACAATTAGTCACAGTAAACACTTTGCCGATTTCAGTGATTTTAAATCAATCAATGATTCCATAACAACGTCAACTCATTAAAATATTTCAGCCGAACAGTTCTTTTGTTGGTGCTTCTGGCTATTGCCATACACGCATTTATGCAAATTCGAGTAACCAGCAGCAACGCATAATGGCGTCGCTTTAAATTGTTTCACTTCTCGACAAGCGATGCGCGATCTAGTTTTTCTCTACGATATCTATAACAGTACCGCACGCGGGTGACAGATCCTACGTGACGGGTTTGATTCGCGGCTGGAGCCGATCGCATTTGACATATACAGTATAACGGGTGGTTGCTGACTCGAAGAGCTCAAACTCATTTCGCGTCATCATCATCATATGCAGTTTTAATCCGGTTCTTTCCTCGTCACCGAAGGTGGCCGGATACACCTCATTCCTTCCGCAATCGCTCTCACACCTTCCCTCCATCTCGTTCGATCTGCAGCTTCCTCAATCTTCAACCCAACTTTCTCCACACTCTCTTCCACCTGACTCCTCCATTTCATTTTTGGTCGTCCTCGCTTTCGCATACTCCTCCATATCATTTTTGGTCGACCACGCTTTCGCTTCCCATTCACTTCCGGCATCGTTGCCTTCTTCCGTATACTGTTGAATTTTCAGTTCAATATAATTTGAAAATAACCTCATTTATTATTGAAAAGGATCGATCCGCAGAATAGAGTTGGACTCGGGCCGGGCATTTCTGGTCGGGTTCGGGCCGTGATTTTCAAATTATTTCGGGCTGCATGTCAACACAACATATTTTTATCTTTTTTTGAAACATTTTTCCGCATGACATAAATAAGTTTTTAACTGCTTGCCTTCTACTTACTTTCACTTTTGTAGAGCAGCATAGAATAACCTGTAGGGCCTATATTTGGACACTGCATTATTTCGTGCCGAATTCGGGCTTTTGATTCTTTCGTCGGGTTCACATAGTGGGTGTCGGTTTAAGCCGGGTTTGGGCCAAGACAATCCGCCCGCGTCCAACTCTGCCGCAGAAAGTCTCTTGTCGGAGTTAAATTCCCACTCTGAATACTAAACAGTTAGAAAAACTAAGGAGGACGTTTGGCAGGACAATGCTGATTCGTTGGTCAAATTTTGTGTCCTGTATTTAACATTTTTAAAAAATCGTATTTCAAATTTTTGAGCTAAAAAATTAACAGCAATTGGCAGAGACAAATTAAATAATGACAGCGCCTCATTGAAGCGCAAGAACTCAATAGAATTGATTACTCAAAGGATGTCAAATGCTTGAAATAACATTGAAAAGGTAGCCTAATTCCTTTAGTTAAAGGTATCTACTCCAAATTGACTTGAAGGTAGGATCATGCATGCCAACTACCAGGTTACTCAGTCTGCTAAGAGGCTCACAACTAAAATTACTCAGGTTGACGTGATTTGGGCAAACGACTTGGAGAAAAGCCATAAATACACTAGTTAGAGAATTAATTTGACTGAGCTGGATAAAAAATACTGAATATACTCCACCTAAGCAACCCCCACCTTTAGTGCCCATTAGGCCATCTACCCAATTGCAGACGCGTTTCGACCTTTTTAGGTCTCATCAGTGCAGCATAGCAACAACCCCATAGATGGCGGAAGCGGGGGGGCGAGGCTTCCCCCTTTTTTCCTGGGGGGGTTCCTGGGGGACCCTAATTAACGCGTTTATTTCTACAATAATATCTCTGCATGAATGTATTTAAACCTTAATAGGCCTACCTTTGAAATTGAAACCCAGGAAAGAACTTAAATTCAGAGATATTTTCATTAAAATTTTGTTTGTGGGGTAGGGGGAACAGAAAAAGTGTAATCTTCTCACAACAAAAAAAAAATTAACTTGCGGCTTGTATATGTCAAATTGAGCATTTTAACATATATAAAAGGCAAACCAGCGATTGGAAGTATCTAAGCCAGGGGTTCTCAACTACTCAACCGTGGCCCTTGGCCCCCCTAAAAGACCAAGAGCACAAAGTCAGGGCTGTTCTCAAACAATCAAATATTTGATTATTTAAAAATTTAAATTGTTTGAAAAATTATCAAATAATTTTTTGCCGAATTTCAAACAATCAAACAATTTTATTCACTTGGAATTTACAATTTTAAGACGTCAAAACACGTCTTGTGATGCAAGCATGAGCAAAGAGGATAACAACACCACTTGGATGAATGTGCATTGCGCATCCATGCACCATTCCACATGCTGACCACATAAAATCTGTGTCCCAAAGGGCTCCAAAAACTGAAAATTTGTCTGAACACCCTTTCACCACCTTCAGTTGAAGCGAAAAGATGCTTCAGTGCTGCTGGACTATTTATTACTAAGTTGAGATCTTCCTTATGTGATTCCATGATTGAAATTTTGTGCTTCGTGCGCCCGCATTTGCAGAAATAAACAATTGTTTGATTAATTGATCATTTGATTTGAATCCTCGAAAATTATTTGTTATTTGATAAGTTTAAAAAACCTTGTTTAATAACAGCACTACACAAAGTGTTTTCTTGGCATTTTGGGAGCCACGATGGTAGGAATTATTTGCGAATTATAACAGACCGGGACTTTTAAAATTACACGCTATAGGGGCCACGGTCTTTTAGAGGTATTGTCAAGGAGTCACGGCTCAGAAAAAATTGAGAATCACTGATTTAAGCTCTTAGTAAAGAATTAGCGTTTTACAGTACCGATACGTTTTGAGACGAGGCGAGGTACAGTAATAGTCGTAAGTGTCGTTCATAGTAAACAATAGCAACTAAACTCAAATCTAGGCCCCTCCACCAATGTATTGTATACCCTACTATCTGCACTGACTTTGCAGACAGTCACTCAAAAGAAATGTAGCCAAATGTATTGGCAGTGTAATTTTTCATAATGAGAGGTGCGGGGCTAATTCTTGGGAAGGTGGGAGCTTTGCGTTTTTAGACTCAATTTTGACGTTAACAACTAACCTTCAAAATCTATAAAATAAGCAGCTATCATACAGTAAAATTAAAGCGATTGACTGTGCAAAATATCTGCAGCCAAGTTTTAAAACTTTTTTTATGTATTTAATTTTTTTAATTCACTTTGTTTTGCTGTGCAGTGCTAACCCTATAGGAATTCTTTTGCTAACAAAAATGCTTTTCTAGTCAGAGAAAGCAATTAAAACGTTTCCATTCTAGATTTACGTATGACTACGCGATATATGAAGTTCTACTATTTCTCTACGCACCATCTCATAGGTGTAGGAAATAAAGTTAATTGGAGTTGAGTTATTGATCATCCCAACTTCATCTTTTCGTATGCTCCAAAAAAGCTTACTGCTCTCGTTGTTTTCGTGACACACTGTGAAACCTCTATTTGAGCGCGAGACGGCCACAGCGCTCTACAGTATTTTTCAACCCTTCCCTTATTGTGACGTTCTACTGGAAGTAGTGTTAAGTTAGAGGGTGGTGCTACATTTTTTGACTAGCTGGTCAAAATTTTGGAAAAATAAATTTAATTAATGAAAAAAAAAAACAACTTATAACAGAGTTAACACTTAACCCTTCAAGAAAAAAAAAATATCTACCGTAACACAGTTACCACTAAGTAATCAAAAATTCAATACGGAAAATCAGGTGACACGTCTCTGTGTTGTGTACCCGTCCTCGTCATTTTCAACACTTTCCCCTGTAGTGTGTCACATGTCACATGTGGACTAGCTAAATAATTATGGGTTATAGGCGAAGGAAATCTGGTCATTGCTTTTGGGCCCCCCCACTTTAAAAATGCTTCCGCCATCGCTGAACAACCCTCCTCAAAAAACTTATCGTAAAACTAAATCCCTGATTTCATCCTAACCCAAATTTCTTGCTACCATTCCTCTGCTACTTTCCTAATTGCCAAGACCCAAACTAAATCCTTGCCCCCCAATATTCAGACTAGTTTTCTGCTGCCAACCCTCCAAAAAAACTTTCATTAATTAAACCTAATTTCTTGCTATCACTCCACTGAAAGAAGCCTAGTTTTTTCGGGACTGTAGTAAAATCCAACATTTCATATTTTTGAGGCTTTATGACGTAACACGAGGACAATTCCGCGAAAAGTTACTTCCGTCAAAAGGAAAAAAGGACAAGTATATTTTAAACAAAGGGGCTTGCCTGGTTTCTTTTCTTCAGTTTTGAATTGCCTTACAAATCCTTCTTACAAATCAAATGGCAGAGACTGTGAAGTGAAATTCTTCGAGTCAACAGCGACTCAGTTCATTATGTCAAACGCGATCGACTCTAGTCGTACTTCAAACCCGTCGGAAAAGGATCTGCGACATACGCTAGGCCAGGTCGTTTAATGATGCTAACTTATCTTTAAAAAATACTTTTCGGCTTCCTATTTTAATCTTCATTGTGTAACTAACGGCTTAGCTTACCACGTAATATTCTGGGCTGGTACCTACCGGATTTCATTAAATCAGGATCTCCGTAAACGCTTCCTGTATAGATGCCAGTAGCTTGTTCAATCATATGTCGAACCCACGTGTTTCCGGATCCAGGAAAACTTAACAAAACCGCTTTTTTAACGGAGGAATTCGTTGATAAAAATTTCAATGGTTTGCATCTTTCATCTTCCGCAAAAGTGCGATAAATCTTTAAAGTTTTGTTATTGCAAATTGATCCAATTTGGGAACGGTTGAGTCTAAAACAAAGAAAAAAGTTGAAAATGGGAAGAGGGCGTGTTTTATCACGCATAGGCCATAGTCCTTCCAACATTAAAAAAACTGCACTTGCACTCAATACGCAAAAAGGTTGTGTTAAGTCTAAAAATTGTGGTCACAGCTGTGGTCACATGTTTTTATCATATACAACTACAATTACGATTAAAATAACAGCGTTTGATTTGAGAAAGTTTCATAATCGTTTACACCACCAAGATTTCCCGATATGATTTGAACAAGTACCAAAGCCGACAATCATTTTTTTCCTCACAAAACTATAAAAAATAGCTCGTAAGCTTCAAGTTTCTTACGTTGTAGTAAATCTATCACAAATGCAGACTGTATTTTCAACATTTACAAATGCCAGCGGAAAGTGCTTGCCTCCACAATATAACATGCATATAGACACTGAGCCAATTCTTATGTAAAGAGCATCATTTGAATAAGTCAGTTCCAGTCGATGTGCAAAACATCCAATGAAACGCGATTCCTCGGTTGCTGCTGAGAAATCCTTACCTGGAAATGTCGGTAATCATAATAACAGCATGATAACAGCACATTTGTAATAGCTCTCTTTTCTGAAGGAACGATCATAGGCGCTTAACAAATAATAACAAAAATCAGAACAGTGAAAACAACGCAATTAAATACAGTAGATAAAAATAACAAAGTTTGTTTTAGTAAAAACAATTACAACGCAATGAAAGGTTTGAAGAAAAAAAAAAAACAGTTACCGTAATTCAGTGGTTGTCAAACTTTGTGTTTCTACGCCTCCCTTACAGACATTCAGTCATATGACGCCTCCCCCCATTTTATAAAATAAGAAAAACACACAAAAAAAATCAAAAAAGTGCTCTACACGCTTGCAGCAAGGAGCGATATGTATATATCTGACGATAGCTTTCACAGCAAAAAAGGAGTAAATCTAATTGGCTGGTTTTATGATCGCAAAACAGATTTAAAAAGCGCCGAAAACATCTTTTAAATTTAGTAGACCACCTTTTCCTTCTCAAGTTACTCTCGCGTTGAACCCTAAAGTTCTGTTTTGAAATTCTGTACCACCAAAAAGCTTTTTATAATCTCACTATATTGTGTTTTAATTTTGATGACATTTACTACATTTTTTTTTTTGATGATTTCTCCATTACTTTTTGATTAAACAAGATAAATAACTGCAGTTGATAGGGCAGATGGACTTAGCAATTGGATTTTCGAGCATTACTGCAAAATCCTTGGATATTACGAATCATATCTGACCTTGGAAGTTAAGCAAAGAGTAAAGCAAGACTTTGGACACTGGCTTAGGCCTGCACTGCTTGCTTGCGAGCTAAATAAGACCTCACTTGATTTTGCAACTAACACTTCGGTAAATGTTAATCAAACCAATAGCTGTTGTTTCTATGCAATTAAAAGGATTATGCTATAGGCTTATTATACGAGTAATTTTAAATGATTGTGGTTCACATTCGCGCCTACCCCAAGAATAGTTAGTCCGCGCCTCCCTAGGGAGGCACGCCTCCCAGTGTGAAAAACGCTGCCCTAATTCATTTGAAGTATTTACACAGCAAGAATGCTCACATGGTAAGACGCATTGTCGTTAGTTGTGTCACAAAACTTGAAAAACTGGAATCTATTATTTTGTATTTCAATACACACCAAAGCATAGATGTGACACAGCGACTCATTAGAGTTTGATAGCGCTGCGATCAAAAGCTATGATAGGTCTGTTAGGCCATGTTAAGCAATACGCAAGCCAAAAAAGCGTCGATTCAAGGTTTTCGTGATACTCATCTTGGAATTGGATGAATATTTAATTGGTAGGTTTGTACAAACTTTGTAGTTTATGAAAAGCTGAATCCGAATTTCGATGTCTTCAATTACACAAATGGTGGCATCAATTCGATGTTACGTCATTAAGAAAGAAGCACCCACTAAATTGTAGACGAAACACCATGTACTTGATTGCTTGTAGTATTGGATGTGGTAGGTGTAAACGCTTCAAACCAGTTTCAAAATAATTGCAAGTTAATGGGTTATCGCTCTGCCAAATATTGACGTCATCAGTTGATGATGTCATAATCCACAACCAAAAACGTTTTTAAAATCTGAAGTATTATTATCAAATCGTGGCGTGTTTCGTTTTCTTATAACTTGATTTGTGGTCGATGAACAAAAATGAAAGTTGGGCAGTACGCAACACATCGATGGATCTACAAAACTGCCGAGTTTCGTTAACTTTGTTCAAGTAGTTTGTTACATATTCAAAACTATATGTTCACTGTTCATCTTATTAAACGTCAGACGATTTTTGTGTATTGTTTCTGGGCTGAAGTAACATTGTGCTGAAATTTTCAATGAATTTCGCTGCAATGGTGTTTGTTGAGGTTACACAAACCAAAACAAAGTGACGTCCTCATGTTTGATGACGTCACTCAATGTGACGTCATGATTTACCGTCGATTGTTTATTCGAAGTTATGATTGTGCAGAATTTTCCAATTGCGTATGTAAAACAGGGAGTCGAACCGTTTAAAATATCGCTCCGATTCCGGTTGAGGTTCAAAACTTTTCAAAAATTTGGGTTCAGGTTCGGTTCGGGTTCAGTTGCACCAAAATTTAAAGATTCGGTTTAGGTTCAACGATCTCAAATTTAAACGATTCAGGTTCGGTTTGGGATCACCGAAAAAAGCGGTTTTTACCGGTTTGCGGTTCAGGTTCGGGTTCGGTTCGACTCCCTGCTTTTCAGACTCATTAAATTTCGAAAAGCAGAAAGAATGTCACGCATCGAAGCACATGTCTAGAGATTTTTATTAATATTTTTTAAGAATCATCTCAGGTTCAAACATTATTACTAAACGATTTTTGTTCTGGTTTATGTACGCAAAATATTATAGGTTCGGGTTCGGTTCGGGTTCACTTGCATAAAATTTTAAAGATTCGGGTTCGGTTCAGGTTCAATGATCTCAAATTTAAACGGTTCAGGTTCGGTTCGGGTTCACCAAAGAAAAAGCGGTTTTTACCGGTTCGCGTTTCAGGTTCGGGTTTGGTTCGACTCCCTGATGTAAAACAAGGTACAACAGCAGTGTTACATAATAAACGTCATGTTGTGCACAGCCAACCTGTCGGCACGCGTGCTTGTCACAAACAAAAACCCAGTAGTCCCATTCATGGCCTCAGCGCGAGTTAACCTGTTGAAAACTTAAACATGCTTTTTCATTTGATTTTTAAGCCAGAAGGCTAATTCCTAACATGTTGTCTTCTGAAAGCTCACAATGAGTTCGGTTCCATTCCTAACCGGACGAGTTTCAACATCTTGCTTCGCAGAAACGATGAATTGGTCGAAGGAAGTGTTCGTTACTTACCTGGCGAAAATAGCTGCTTCACCAAAAAATTATGAAACGATAATTATTTGCTAACCTGAAGCGTAACGTAGCATCTGTTGATAAGCTGAGTATGCAAGGGCGTGCCCAGGAATTTGAAAGCGGGGGGGGGGGTGCAATCTAAAGCCGTCTGTTTTCCGTCCCAAGGCAAGTAAAGAGCAAAAAAAATAAGTCAACACGTCTGCAGATGTCCAATTTTCCGCCCGAAGTCAAGTAAAGAGCAAAAAAAGGTCATCACGCTCTAAAATTGTCCTTTATACGTATATCACCTTTGCACCACGCAAGTTTTGTGCATTTGTCTGCGGGGGGTAGAGGGACGGCTCCAGCGGCCCCACTGGATACGCTTCTGGTATACCTACCATCACCATTGCTTTGGATATGACTATCTACATCAGACCTTAAAATATAAGATGCTAAAGCTTTATTCGACAGGACCGTGCTTAATATTGGAGAATTTCGTAACTGCATGACCGTTTTTGGAGTAATAAGGAAACGTTTTCAAACTGCTGGTCTTTTTAGACATTCTTGCGGAAGCTGATGTGCGATTACAGCTGTTGGATCTGTAAATGCTCTTTTAGATACCCAAGGTTTAAATACACACAAAGTTGTTGCTCAAGCTATGCAACGATTTTGATTGGATAAATTTATCGAATTGTTGCCGGAAGAGTAACAAGTCGATATATCCAACTTTGTAACTGAGATGCTGCGATTGTTTCCGTCTTAAGGATGCGATTCGACGAAATGGCGAAAATTTGCGGATCTGCAAGTGCCTGAACTACTTTGCCACTCTTTGCAACGCTACTTCATTTCCAGCAGTAGGCTACGTGCTGGATCAAGGTCTTTCCTATTGAATCCTTCATGGTAATAACCTGCATATTCTACATACAAGTGAGCAATCTTCAATTGTTGCGATTGAGAGAGAATCCAGTTGGCGACTGCATTAGGTCCAATTACCTCCAGCAGTTTTGCAGTCTTTGTTCAGAGTTTGTTTGATTACTAGATCTGCTGGGCTAGCTAAATAAAGGTGCGATTCCTTGATATCGCGTGTTTTTTTTCGCGTTGCCGCACCACAGTTCAACGTCAAAATGAAATAAACAAAAAAATTAGGTAATCACGTTGCCGCTTGCCGCGTATCGGTAAATACGCCTTAAGTGTATCGATTTTGCTGCTACCGCTCAACGAATTGACCTGGCTGCAAATGCTCACGTGCCAATGGATGAGTCAATTCAAGTTGTGCCATTTTTTGAGAGATAAATGGGCACATATCTAGAATTAGTGAATTGTTTATGAATTTAATTGCATCTTTATCCTCCTATTATGAGAAACCGATGAAAGCGCTATGACGAGCTCGCTGTGGAGTTAACGACTGTCTGTCTACCACTTTAAGATGGGGCAACCTTGCTCAGTGTCTTTTCCAACGGCACAACAACACAAACTTGCCGGCTTGTTCTCCACACTGTCCCTATCATGCTGAGTGTCAAGCAGGAAAGCTGTGAATAACAATCTTAGATTCATTGATTTCACCCCACTCGGACACGAGCCTCGTTGGAGAATTTTCCCCAATTCGTCGAATTTTCGCCATTTCGTCAAATCGTTTGGACGCTTGAGTGACAATTTTCAATCGCAAATAAAATCACCCACAGCATTTCAAATCTTTCCGTTTGAGTGCGGGATAAGTTTACCACAAACCAAAATCCAACTCAAACTAAAAAGCATTTAAGATTGTCCAACCAGTTGGACAAAAAAAAAAAAAAAAATTAAGTAAAATTTGTCCGATAGGTCCCACACTTCCCTGCATGATGTTTTGTCAAAAATTTAGCGGTTGTTTCTTTCTTTATGACGTAATATCGAATCGATGCAACCATTTGTGTAATTGAAAACATCGAAATTCGAATTCAGCTTTTGAAATACAACAAACCTACCAATTTTCATCCAGTTTCAGGCTGGGTATCACGAAACGAAACAGTTTGGCTACGCGTAACATACACATGCCTTTTCGCTTGATTTCAAGAGATCTATTTAGATTCTATACTGACGGTTTTTTGAGGAAAATACGTGATTTTCGGAGTTTAAAACTAGCTCAAATCCTATGTCAACATGCCAAGAAACACGAAATACTGTCGCCAAAAAGAGTTAGACAATAATATAGAGTTTGAAAAATTACTTTTGAATTTAATATTGTGACCGCAAGCAAAGTTTTGTCAGCCTTGCTACGCAAAGCCAATCCAGGCTAAACTTATTCCCGACTGTAAGAACTCTAAAAATCCACAATAACTATAACAGAGCTCTTAAATTTTGAAATAAGTCTAGCCTGGATAGGCAGCGCGTGGCAAGGCTAACGATACTATTGCATTGTTTTCCTACACTCTAAAGCAGAGGTGACAAACATGCGACCCGCGAAGGAATTTCCTGCGGCCCGCGAACATTTTGGCGAGACCAGTACTCTTTAAAACTTTTTTCCCCGTCCAATCTTTGCGATGCGATATCAAAAGCTGAGTCCCCCATTGAACCACGCGCGTATCACACAGGAATCATGCAAACGTACAGTACCGGTACTAGTCTTTCATCTGTTTCAGGATTCAGCAGTTCATTCATTGTTATGTACTGTAAAAATAGTAACATAACTGGTGGTCCATCGCAGCTTCAGTATATAGTGCACCATTGCAGCATATGAGCAACTATTTGAGGCAGAGCTTGGCTCGCCTTACAGTAGTAGGGATTATGTAAATTTGCAGAAATGAATTGGTGAGCTTGCAGTACCAATACATGCAAAGTTTACGGCTTTTTAAAGGTATTTGTAATTCTGTTTTCAATCAATATTTATTAGCCGTTTATTTCGATGTCTTCAGCAAAGAAACGAAAGATTGCACGTGGATTTTTATACTTTCGGTTGTTCGTTACCGCTGATGAACACATTTTTTTGTTTTTAACAGGTTTCATAATAGGTCTATGACTAAAAAGTTATGTGGCCCGCTGCTCATTGGTAAGTGACAAAATGACCTGCAAGAGCAAATAGGTTTGTCACCCCTGCTCTGAAGTCTGTGACTGTGCTTTCTGCTTTGCGGAAGCTACGTACCTGCGATGCAACTTGTTTTCATGGAGAACCACTGAATAGCATTTTTTCCACCACATGTCTCATTTACTTTTCCTAGGCAGTTGCTGCTGCACTGTTTGTCATCAAGAAAAGTAGTGTAGTTGTCAATTTCAGATGTACAGAAACAAGTGTGGCCTCGTGCTAATCCAACGTATAATGGCAGTGACCTTGAACGAAGACGAAACAAGAGTGTTAGTGTCATAAACAACAACTTTTAGACTTTTACCATTCACTGGCATTGTTTTGGTGGTGCGTCATTAAAGAGTTTTACTAGTATCTCATTCTGTCCGTGTAAAGCTGATCTTAGTCAAAAAAACATCCTACTAATCACAATAAAAGATTTCGAAATTCGATTACGAGAGTAGGAAATTCGAATTCTAAAAGTAAATTCATTGCCATAAATGATAGCAAATTTGAAAAAGACTCTGCGATCCACGTGCGGTATCATCTCTCAAACCAATGGATATGCCTGTGGGCCTACTACCAAGCACAAGGACCTGGATTTGTCCTTTTCTATGTTCTTCTTTTCATATATTACTGTATATTAGTACCGCTTTTAATTTTTTATCCACAAAAATGCTGCCTTGGTGTAAATATCGGTGCGGTATTAGCTGCACCAGCGTTGTATTCAATTGGGCAGGGGTACAAATCTATGTTGAGCATTAGGGGAAATGATTCAGCAAAATTGACCATTTTTTGCCATTTTTCGAGACTGGAGGGATGATTTGACACACCCGCGCAGATGCCCAATTTTTTGCCCAAAATGAAGTGAAGTCAAAAAAATGGTCATCACTTTCCCAGATGACTAATTTCTTGCCCAAAATGAAATGAAGACCAAAAAAAAAGGTCATTACTTTTCCAGATGACCAATTTCTTGCCCAAAATAAAGTGAAGACCAAAAAAAAGGTCATCACGTTCGCTGATGTGGGGCATGAAAATATTGGAGGGATGCTGACGGAATATTGGGGGGATACATCCCACATGCAATTGGGTGTTATGTACTATTGTGAAGCGAAACTGCATTTGTAGCTGCGGAGTTTGTAAAGTCATCATTTTTACGTTGACATTGCAGAAGCCATTTTTGTTTTACATACAAGCCACGAATTTTTAGGGTTTTTGCAAGAAAAATACTCATTTCAGCGTAGTTTTTTTGTCAAAAAGTGGTCTTAATCCGCCCCTGCTTGCGTTGTTAGTAGATTTACATTATAGCATTAGTATCTTTGTTTGTAGGCTAGTGGTCACTGAAAATATTTCGGGGGGGCAATTGTCCCTTTTATCCCCCCTGCCTTCGCCCCTGGGCTTAGGCCTATCGCTATACAGAAAAGATTCGACACTACAGAAAATTGCATACATAAAAAACATTTTTATAAATGGCTGGTAGGAGGAAGCATACCTCTCATCCTAGTCCTACCCCCCTGGGTCCGCTCCTGATCATAAGCTACAGAAACCGTCCAAATAGTCTGGCATATTTCAGACACCTGGCACCATTAGTTCTGTTCTTTTTTACTTAAAGGCAGAGTCAAAAAGCGGAGGCATGGCGCAATGGTTTTGCCCCCCTCTCTAAATACGCTCCTGCCTAGGAGCTTGAAACTAGGAGCTTATGAACGGACAATAAGTTCATTCAAAGGAGGTTAACACGTTTACAAACGTCGATCTGGTTACTTTGTCTTATGCTAGCTAGAAGAAAGTTTGAGTTCATCAAGCTGTCTTCAACTGACTTTTACTGAAGGTAAATGCATGGTGCGCATGACGTATGTTACTATAACAAGGAGGGGGTCTTGTTACCGTACCAACGTCTGGGGGGCTTTGTTGCCTTACCAGCTGGTATGATAACACAAATTTCAGCCTCCTCTACTTCAAAGTACTTTTAACACCCTCGAACAACTCACTTCTTTGAACATTCAATGAGACAAAATTTTCTTGTTGCATCAGAAGAAGAAATTGAATAAGTTTTTCTTGATGGTTTAACATAAGGAAAGCAGCCCAATGTTGTAACTGCAAAAAATAGTTTTTTCATTAAAATTTTGCAATGTTAGTTAGTTTCTTCAATCAGATCTGTGAGAAATGACATATAAGGAAAGTCATCCCAATTTTTGGCGCACAGGATACAACTAAAACGCCTTCGAAAAAATTAGCTTTTAACTGCATTCTCTGCACGCTCAAATTTAAACCCAACCATTAAAGCCATTACACAAAATCGTATCTTGAAAATTCGTACAATTTTTAGGTAAGTACGACAGGAGTCAAAATACTGATCGACAAAAAGAGACTGCGAAGTGGAAGAAGTCTTGTGCTCAAACAACTACAATTCTAAAGTCGAACACAGCTCAGATGGCCGAGTGGACAGACCGTCTATTTCTAGAGCTGTAGATTTGGGTTTGATTACGAGTCTGGACAAACCAATGACTTTAAAAATTGGTATTTACATCTTCCCTGCTTGACGCTCAGCATTTATAGGTACAGTTTGGAGAACAAGCCGGCAAGTTTACTTGTTGTGCCGTCGGGAAAGACACTTAGCGAGATTCCCCCATCTTGGTGTGGTAAACAGATGGCCGGTAACTTCTAAGCGAGCTCGTCATAGCGCTTTCATCGCTTTCTCGTAATACGAGATAAATATGCAGCCAAATACAACATGTTTAGAAAAATTAAAACACTTTAGTTGTTAGTTTTCTAATCAGGGCTGCGAACTCGATCGATTTTTAATCGAGTTCAAGTTCGAGTTCAAGAGGCATTTGCAAGTTCGAGTTCAAAGATTTTTATTTTTCAAGTTCAAGTTAGAGTTCGGCAAAAATGATCGAGTTCGAGTTCAAGTTCGAGTTCACAGCCCTGTTCAAAATATCCCTTAAACAAACATACCCTAACCAGGAGCGGATCCAGAAAATTTTGGTGGGGGGATGCAGTTTTGATTTGTTTGAATGTTAGCTAATCACAAAAACGTTTGGATCCGAGAAAGGGCGTTTAAGCTATTTTAAATTAATGTTTTTATGCCAGGAACGTAACCAGAATTTTTTTAGGGGAAGAACACCAAAGTTTGACATTTTTTAGCGCAGATTTTCCGGCTGAGTTAGTTTGAAGCAAAATAAGGACAATAACGGTTTTAGGGGGATCCGGCGGCATGCTCTTCCGGAAAATTTTTGAAAATTTGCATTCTATGATGGCCATTTTAGTTCTTTTTCAACAAGTTTTAAGGCAAATTGTATTTGAATTTCTTGCCCTTAATTTTGAGGTCTTCACCAAATACCTGTACGATGCAATTTTTTGGCAGGTTTTCGATTTCTGTGTACCGGTATGAAGCGTAGGAATTATTGTTGTCGAAGAAGTTTGAAATTATGGAAAAATTGTATTCATCAAAAGCATTGTTGAAAAAGGTCCTCCACCCCTGGATCCGCCTCTGACCCACTTGGTAACAGTTGAAACAGAGATTGCAGCACCGCACAAACAACAGGTAACTGTTGCTGCCAGTGCAGCTGCTGCGTTTTCATTAAAATCTCTCGGAACACTTTATGATGCAATAAATAAGTTTCAATGAGACAACGCAAAATAAAATGTCAGTGCAGTATCGGTAACAAAATTGCAAATTTGCAATTACTCAATCTACATTATGACAAAAAATCAAAAGTAGGCTAAACTTCGTTTTGAGAGATTTGAATCAATAAAAGTAAAGCACTCAATTAGTGAACTCGAACTCGATTGTTTTTTTTCGAGTGCGAGTTCAAGTTCGAGGTCAAAAATTTATATTTTTCGAGTTCAAGTTCGAGTTCGGCAAAAACGATCGAGTTCAAGCGAGTTCGAGTTCAAGTTCGAGTTCGCAGCCCTATTTCTAATGCAAAGTTTTCCAATCGTGGAAACGTTTATAGCTTTCACAACGTTTCTAAAAGTTACTGATAAACAAAGCAAAATCCACTTGAAGAAAGCAAAGCAATCAGAATAAAAAACTACCGCAATAAAAAAACTACCATAATCAATGCTAGTCCATTTTTTTAAATTACCAAACGGTGAAAGACGCTTCAGAAAAGGTATTCATCATTTACGAATCTCAGGCTACACCTTTTGTATTTGACGTAGGCTAGCAACTAGATCAACCATTCAAATTTTTTTTTTGGTGTTGCAGTCTATATTAATTTTTTTGCTGTAGTCGATCTCTGATAAAAATTCAATCAATTATTGGTTCAGAAGAGTCTCACGAAAATTCTACAGAAGTCTATCTAATAAATCAAACTAGTATGAATGAATGGTCCAAGCTTCTAACGGAAATTCTAATCACCCAAGAAACTCGGAATTCCCTGCTACAACGTTTTACTGGAGATAAATCAGGCAATTTGGTTAAAATTAGGCTCCAGGTAGCCGACATAGTGTGCGGAATTTTTCATGCATACTGTAGGATTACGTATAACAGAAACAATGTGACGACAACACTGTAAGAAATTTCTTACATTCACAATGGAAAGAATCGGTAATTTTCGACATGTCTTCCTGCCTGAAACAAAAAAAAAACTTTATTAAAATTCTGCACAACTCTTGGAGATATATGATGCTTATGAATACCGATAATATGAAAGCAACTTGAGATAAGCATGGTCAAAACTTTTCGCGCAATAATTAATTGTGAAATGTCCAGCCTTTCGTAAAAAAGTTTGGCTTTTAATCACTGAAAAAAAAACAAAAAAAAAACGCAAATTGCAGTGTTTTTATGTACCAGCAGCCTCCCTGCTTATCCACGGCGTAAGTAGATGAAAGTAAAGTGACCCTAAAATACGAATTTTGTCCAACTTCTGTAGTATAAGCCAATTTATACACATAGCAATCTTAATGTTCTGATTCGATTGGGTATTTAAACTTCTAAAAATCTGTGAAAAATTACTGCAAGTAAAAAAAGTTATTAAAACGGATTAACTGGGTAAATAAAAGAATATTGCCTTGGCTTAGAAATATAAATCAAATCTTTATTATACTCGCGGTATGACGCCGAAGCGTGTAACCAGTGGCGGGTCCCATCTCCGCAGCTTAGCAACACAGCTCCGAAGAAACGTCATTGCGATGGCGACACCTGTGTCTGCGTAAAAGAACAGATGAAAAACTGTGTAGAACCTCAGTCTGGTACAACCACCAGAAGCCTGAAGCTGCACAAACTTAGGCTGCTGATGGTCGGAGCAGATAGTGTGCTTTTATTTTTTGTAGGCAGAGTGCGATATAAAAATATGTTTGTGTAGCAACACATTGAACACACTTTTACTTATCATTAATGCTTTCTCTACAAGCAGGCAGAGAACTTACGTCGTATTGATGAACTGGTTCACTGATGCTCCAAATATGCGACCACGTTTTCCATTAAATAAACCTTTGTGAAGTTCAAGGGGTAAACTTCTTGAAGGCAATATTATTATAAAGCAAAAGGGTATCAAAACTATCACAAAAATGTAAAATCGTTTGATGGAAAAAAACGCAATCAAGGTTTTCTTCATTACGTACTTAAAGCGATAACTGAAATAGATGATATCAGTGGCGACTCTAGCTTTTTATGGCTACTCGGGCTCGACATAAACAGTGTTAAAAAAACGGTAAAAAAAGCAATAAAATAGCAACTTACACAACAGTTAAATTGTTGCAAAATACTTTCATTCATACATAAAGTTTAATCTTCTTAATTTGATGAAAAACTCATACTGAGTTTGTTGTGTAGCTCTTTGTTATCAGCTATCCATTGTGAGCCACAGAGGAACAGACATTTATGACCAAACAAAAAGCCTGCATTTACTACATGGCAGCATGATGGCAGGCGTCTTACGAAATCCTTTTTTTATTCCTCTCTCCAATTGTAACTCGGGCTATTTCTCGAGGGCCCGAGTTCCACAAACAAGTTAAGGAAAGAATTGTGTGAAACAACGTAGCCTAACAAACGTTTGCATTGTCTGACTCAGGCAAATGCGATCGAGCCGGAGTAAGATGTAATCAGGAAAAAGGCTTTTGTCTCGTTTGTCTCTTCCTTTTCTCCGCAATGCGGCTCGGGCTATTTTCCTCTAGCCAGAGCTTATGGCTAGACAAATCGTTGAGCGAAAAACGCAACTGCCACCGCACACTTCGTTGTTTTTTACGATGACTGTTTCTTTCAACGAACTTGATACGAATTAAGTTAAAAAAAGCTTTAAGCTTACTTTTTAAAATTTAAATAATAACAAGCCTTCCATCATTTCGTAACTTAGGCTCAGCCCGAGTAGCCCGAGTGCCGGAGTCGCCTCTGATCATTTTGTAACTCGGGCTCAGCCCGAGTAGCCCGAGTGCCGGAATCGCCAATGGATGATATAATCCCAATTAACAAAAGCAAATGGCGTAGTGCTGACGAAATGGCTGTGGGTGCGGTAGGTATGGAGTTCGAATCCGAGATGATCATATCGGACGCAACAGGTACGTCGACGGCTCGCCATAGCCATACGACATTTCGTAGAAGTACCGAAACTGTGTTGCCCAGCCGTTATGCTGAGGAGATGACGGGCTCCGTTACTCATCACAAGCTGCGACGTATTATGAACATTCAATTGATATTTGACTCAAAAGTCAGTTTTAAATTAAACTATTCCTCAACGGCTCATGGGTGGATACAGCATTTCCGCTCAAGGAAAAGACGGCGATTGACTCTATTATGATTTATACAGCGTGATAGTGAGTGAACATCGGCAACAGACGTTTTAGCAAACTGATTAAAAGCAAAGCTTAATAACACCGATGGTAACACAACCTTCTGTGGCACCATATGCACCAGATTTTAAACTACAACAAGCATAAAATACGAAACTGTTATTTTCGAATCAGCTGTTTCATCTTATAGAGCAGGAGTGGGCAAACTTTTTACACCAAGGGCCGCATTGGAAAAACTTAAGCCGAGTGCCCCACGTATTTGAAAAGCAAAAAAAAGGTTATCACGTCCGCAGATGTCCAATTTTCCACCTAAAATCAAGTGAAGAACAGAAGAAATAAAAAAAGGTCATCACGTCCGCACGTGTGCTTTATTCTATTCAATAAGGAGTAAAAATTAAAGGCTTCGGCTTGTATCACTGTAAGAGTTCATGTTTGTGAAAGAGCCGCAGGCCGTAGTTTGCTCAGCCCTGTTATAGAGTAAGCACACAATTTAATCTCTATACTTAACTTTCAATTTTCAATTTTGTTAACGTATTTTACTTTCATTTTGAGCTGCCTGTGGACGGTTAGATTTATTAATTCGTCGCCGTCTCAATAAATAACAAAATAATGCACACAAACAACTACATGGCAACACATTGACAAATAACAGCTGAATAAGAAACAAAATATAGCTATAACATAAGGGATAACGTTGGGCTAGCTACGATGACTAACATAAGACGGGAATTTAAGTGAAACCCAAAAAGCCTGAAAAAGCAACGAGGGTGCACGCAACGTAGTGCATGAAAGATGGTCACCGGTAATCACCTTTTTCGTCTTTTTGGACTCATCAAGTGCACAAAAACTAGCCAATGTCAAACTAGTTTTACCGCAATGTACAAACATTGCACATGACAGCGACAAGATGGCTGCAAAGGGTCCGCAGGATCCACGAGTCAGCAGCTATTTTAGCTGTTGACCACAAACATTTTCTAATCTATTATTTCGAAATAATAAATGACGAAACACAATTTACTTGTGTTTATGCAGCCAGAGGGCACCAAGGATAGCGGCTTTACAGCTATTCAGCTTATGTACCCCATCAACTGTGTTAGGCTGCGTTCACACACGGGTTTGACAACCAGGTTTCTCATACCTGGTGGTGAAACCTCTTGCGTTCACACTAAGCGAAAATACGCATCCACACATGGCGATTTTCGCAACCAGGAACGAAACCTCAAGCATGTGTGAACGACGAAAAGTCACGAAAACCAGTTTTGAAAACCTAGTTCTCAAACTCGTAAAATCGAAGGTTTTGAAACTTGAAACACGCGATTGAGAACGTAGATCCTATGTCAGTATATGGGCCTGTAGAATATTTTATTATTGTGGTTGGCTTTTTTCTAGTTGAGGAAATATAAAGGAACTGAAGGAGATAGGGTTTACCTTAAAACAACAATTTAAAGTTTCTTGATGGGGCTTAAGTAAACACGCAACGCAAATACTGTCGGTAGTTCACTAGTTTATGGGCTTGTCTATGGAACATTGAAAAAGAGAAGCTGTTGGACATGGGTGCAAGGCCTTCCTCTACTGCCACATTCAGACTTATTAACAAAATAGACTAGACCAGAAGCTATATTAGCAATCAAGTCGACAAATAGGATAACCTGATAAAAGTTCAGTTTGGTCAAAAAAGCCCTAACACATTTTTATCAAATTTGTTGTATTGAAGCCAGTCTGCCGTACACTATCAGCCGGGCCCGTAGCCAGGGGGGCGCAGGGAGTTCCGTCCCCCCGGAAAATTTTTTCGCCCCCCCGGAAGAAAATCAGCTATCTATACGTGCATATATTGGTGTTCATTGTGTAGTAAACTCGGCAAAATTTGGTAAATATCTGCTAAATGCGAGATAAAAAATTATTCAAAGTTCTCTGTATAACCCGAACTGGGGTACTAATTATTTTGTTTTGTCATAAACAAGTCGTATCAAAAATTTACTCCACCTTTACGTATTACTGTCTTCAAGACTGGCAGCCAGTAGGTGCGAGGAAAAATTTCTGTTTTTTTGCTTAGTGAATGACTAGTTAATTAGTGTGGTACGATATAATTCATGTTGTTTGTATAGACCAGGGTGGTCCAAACCCGGGCCCGCGGGCCACAAGTGGCCCGCGGCAGCATTTTCTATGGCCCGCGGAAAATTCTGCCAAAAATTCTGGAGAAACTGCGAGAAAGTCCCAGTGAAAAATAATAACATCTAAGTCACAGACTAACAACGTACAATCACATTTACTATTGGTAAGAAATGTTATGAACTTATTTTGACTCAACGCCGTTGAGTCAAAAAACTCAACGCCGTTGAGTCAAAATAAGTCAAAATAAATAAAATAAATAAGTCAAAATAAATAAAATAAATAAGTTGAGTCAAAATAAATAAGTCAACGCCAGCAAACGTGAAGCAGTTTAAATTAAAACTACCGGTACTCGAAAAACAATTTATGACGTTACATCAACAATTGTAAAGTCATATTTCCAGTTTTAAGGGAGTTTGCTTGGAGAATGTTATCGATGTTTGGGAGCACCTACATCTGCGAAAGTACTTTTTCGGTAATGAAGAGACTGAAGTCTAATGCAAGGAACAGGTTGGCAGATGAAACATTGGATGCCCGCTTGCGACTGGCAACCACTGGAGTTGATGTTGACATAGAACGATTAATCAAGGATGCGTGAACAATAAACATCAAATGACTTTAAATTGTTTGGCTGTTGTTTAAAGTTGTCCTAAAACTATAAAATAGAATAGATTCTACAAACTTAGCATAGAATCTATGCTATAGCGTCTGTTTATTATTTGTTCGCACTGATGTAGCTGTATGTGGCCCGCGAATTATGTGCAAAAAATAATCTGGCCCGCGACACTGTCAACCTTGGACCACCCTGGTATAGACTATGAACTAAAATAAGCTGTGGCGATTACGTCATAACTTTCTGTTCTTTTTCGTTTACTTTGCAGCTATATTTCTTTAAGTTGAGCAATATTGCAGAACGCCTTGCAGCTTTCAATTGTGTCTAGCCCAATTATTGCAAACAATCTAAGTTTCTGTGTTCCCAGTGTGAACCATTGTGGTGGTCAGGAGAATCGCCAGCAGTCCAGAGATATGTAATTGACGATTTTGCATCAAAATTCTAATATCTAATCTATCTTACTATTCCACATATAATTTCTGTGTTCCCATAATATTTCCTGTTCCCAACATTACAATTTTATGTTGTTTGCTTATTTTACCTACTTGTGCTTATTGGAAAATGGAACTGCTATCTTCCTTCGCTTCCTAGAAGTCTGGCAACAACCCGATGAACAATACTCCCTTTGTTGTCTCCCTCGTACACTCTAGCCTCAGACCATGATGTTTTACTAAATTTTTAATTGCTTGCATGTGTTATTTTTCAACTATTAGTTGTTAACTGTTATGGTATGAGCGTGTACAAAATATATCTGTTCTGTTCTGAAGCGCTGTTTATAGTGAAAATTGAGTGAGCGTTTCCTTTCTCTCTTTCATTGAAAAGCGCCGTTACGATTAACGCCTCGTCACTTGACAAAGAAAATTTAAACGCGCGGTTGCGATTCAGCACGTTCGTCGAAGCGTGTAACGACGCAATATTTCACTGTTTGCTGGCTAGTCGTTTTGAGCTTTGGGTAAAAAAATGTAAGACAGCTTTTGGCGAAACAATGAACAAAAAAGAGCCCGATTATTCAATACACTTGGTTAATTTGTTATTTTAATGAGATATCATCGGTTTTTAAACGTGAAATAAAACTTTTGGTCAACGAAAATTATTCGTGAAATAGTGCGGCATTAAAATTAGAGTTGACTATGCGTTTTTTCTCCAAATAATACAATTTATCTCGCTTCGTTGCGTCTCGCCGATTTTCACTATAAACAGCGCTTAACAGTTACTGAATTATTTGCTGTTTCACATGAGAACCAAATTCTGCTTGGGTTTCCACGAATTGGTCTCGCCAAATCCTAATCTGAGCCTTTTGTGTTTGATCGTTTAAACATGTATGCTCTCGCTGAAATAAAGCTCTTCTGCTTCTGGTTTTGATATGACCTGACCTTGAGATTCGCAATCCCCAGCGCTTCACGACATTCAAATTAAGAACTCACAACAAAACGAACCCGCTGTTCTTGGAAAAAGTCGCATTATGTTATCAACAAGAGTTAACAACGACGGGAATATTCAGAATTTCCAATGTCCACTGGGAGCCAGTGGACCTTCACCGCCTGGCAATATGTCTGACTTCTTAAAAGCACTTGACTTTTCAGACAAAGTTTTATTGATTTAAAATCAGAAACAACTAAGATCTCAACCAAATGGCGAAGCAATAAACAGTAAGGCGGTAAAAAATAACTTCAGCAATTCTGTGTCTAGCTTCGGCGTTGCGCGATTTAATCTAATCTAGACACGCCCGTCAGTGTAGCAAACAAACTAAAGAAAAAGGGAGAAGCTGCTTCAAGCAGCCATGCACAGAATGATGCTGACATACATTGTAATCACCATAATTAGGAAAAAAAGTGTGAAGCGCGCTGTATTAATTGAAAAGGCCAATTGATTTCGCAACATACACGCCAGTCAGTGTAGCAAACAAATTAAAGAAAAAAGGGGGAACTGCTTTAAGCAGCCGTGCACATATGGTGAGATATAATGTAATCATCATAATTAGGAAATAAAAACCTGCAGTGCAGTGTGAAGCGCGCTGTACCAATTGAAAAGGTCAGATGATTTCGCAACATATTAAAGACGTGAGAGTTGTTATAGGTCCTCCGGTTTGATACCTTGATTACACAAAGTTGGTGCTGTAACAAGCTCGCCTATAGCATGTGGCATTTTTCACATTGTGATACAAAAACCAATGGGAGCTGCTTGAATTTCAATTAATAGTCTAGGTCCGTAGGCTGTATGTTTGCTCAGTTTGGGTGTCACCACAGTCACTAATAATAATTTAATGCAAAAAAATCAATTTCGTTTTGCATTGCACTCTTGTTTGCGAGTGACTGTGAGCAATGTAGAGGAAAAGTAGATTCTGTGTGGCGCAGCAGTAAAGCACTCGGTTCTTGGCCGTTAGGTAAAAAGTTCGATGTTTTTTTTTCGTTGCTGCATAATTATGCTACTTTTGCTTATGTTGGCATTGTTCTACATCGGTGCTTCATTTCTGTTCTCCGTTGTTGCTTTTTTAATGAAGAACTTCAAGACAATGAAATTACGAAAAAGAGAACTCATCCGCGTAGATACTAATCACTGTAATCGAGCCTCTGCAGTTTGGAAGAAAACCCTATTTTCTCGGTAAGCAACAGCAAATTGTGTGCGGACTTCGACTTCCCGGAAATTTCGCAGCAATGTGTCCAAGTTGAATTAAATTTCTGCCGAATGGTATGGTATATTTTTTATCAACGATCGTTTAGAACAAGAAAACCAAAAGGATTTCTTTCAGTTTTTATCCATGATGTTATAGTCCAACATTGCAAAAATTTCGTCCCCAGAAATGACCTTGCTGGGCCAGCTCTATTTTCTAGGATTACTGCTGGATTGGACAACCAAATGAACAGGTTTGTCACTAGAACTACTTCCTCTGCAATATCTTCCTCCAACGCTGCTTCGTGTTTTCGTTTATCATCGCTAAGCACACCAAACGGCAGCTTGACCTCGGCGACATCGATTTTTTCTTCGCAAAGGCATCAGGATCGTTTACCAGATGATCTGCATGAAGACGCTCCTTCCAGGCCAAAACTACATGCATATCCGCAGGATAATTACAGTTGTTCCTTCCGCGATTTACTGAGCCAACTAGGGTGTCGGTGCATGTTTTGCTTTACAAAGTAAGAATCCGCTACATCTGATCGGCTTTGGTGCAGAACATTATTTTGTAAAAAAAAGAAACTGATGTACTATCTATTGCTTTTGCACTAAAACTTGGCTCGTCACTTTTTCAAATTACATGTAAATTTAATTAATTTATAGCGTTAGCTTTCAACAAAGCTATACGCTGTCAAGTCTTTCCGTTAGGTTATAAAGTGCTTTGCTACCACTACTCTTCCCTTTTGAAACTGATATAAGAAAGCGTGATGAAATTGCAAACATCAGGAACAGAGCGGGTGTAGTTCTTTCAAACCAATTTTACCTAAAAATTTCTCGCCCCCCTTGCAAGAAACTTGCCCCCTTAGTATTTTCTTCTGGCTGCGGGCCTGCTATAAGCTTTGTTTATAAATCTGAAACTTACAAATCATATGCTTTTTTGTCAAAGCCTAGTCAGTACTAGTAGAATTTAACACTTATGTAACAAAAACCTGATACAATTCCATCAGCGTTATAATTATGTATAATTACAAATTACTTTTTTGCACAGCCTAGTCTCGACTAGCACTTGTGTAAACAAAACGTGACGCAAAACAATCAGCGTTTACATCGGCTTTCGTAACTATATTAGCTCACAATCTGACTGTGAAAACTGCTAATACCTCGTGGCTCGAAACCCGCTTTCACTACGCGAACATTTTCGCACTCGCTAAAGTTTCGTTCTTGGTGGTAAAAGCCGCTATGTGTGAACGCAGCACTAATCGCAGACGTTTCATTTTTTCTATACTTTGTTTTTACCCTTTTCACACGCATGCATTATAGCACTAACTCAATAATTTGCGTTTTGAACAAAGGCGCAACCAGGAGGGAGGGGGCTAAGGGGGCTCTTAGCTTTATGAACGACAGTAGATAAAACAGATGTTCCCTCTTAGCTTTATGAACGACAGTAGATAAAACAGATGTTCCCTCTTAGCTTTATGAACGACAGTAGATAAAACAGATGTTCTACTTTATCGCACAATATACTCTACTTTATTGCACGAGTCGCTAGCAAATTAGTTTGTGAAAGCAGTTGGTACAATGGGATGTGGGCCATGTTTGCAAAGAGACTAAATTTATATTCAGTTTAACTGCTCAGAGCTTACGGCGTGTCACATTGGATCCGCGTGCCTAGTGTTTGTGCATTCCTAGGTTATGTCATTGGTAAGAGCGTAGACTTGGGTTTGATTACGAGTAGGGTCAAACCAATGACTGTAAAATTGGTATTCACAGCTTCCCTGCTTGACGATCAGCAATAAAGGGACAATGTGAAGAACAAGCCGGCAAGTTTACTTGTTGTGCCATCGGAAAAGGCATTTAGCGGGATTCCTCCATCTTGGTGTGGTAGACAGATGGCTGACAGCTTCTAAGCGAGCTCGTATAGCGCATTGTTTGCTTTCTCGTGATAGGAGGATAAAGATGCAACTAAATACTAAAAAATCCCTAGCCTAGAGTACGCGTTCTATTGAAAGCTCCACAAAAGAGCGGAGATATCGGCATTGTTTATACTGGCATGGCTCACCTTTCAAACTACTCACGTCACCTCCTTCCCTAACTCAATTTCACTTCTCATTTGTACTGCCTGTAATATTCTACACTAGGCTTGCAAGAAAGAACGAAACTTTAATTACTGTACAGTAATTGCTTGGCATCACAAGACAACTCACGCACAATGTTAATACCAAATAGACAGTGATGAAGGTCTTAAAACCGGTCTTGGTCTTAAGATCACTTTTTTAAAGTCTTGGTCTTGACGGTCTTGACCATTTGCGGTCTTGGTCGCGACCATTTAGTTTGGTCTTAAGACCGAAAGAACTAAAAAGCATCTAGTAAAAATTTAAGTGATCCTGCGCAGCTAGAAAAAGTATCCAACAGCGTGTACGTGATTGTGTTGTTCTTATTTCTTTTAATATTCTGTATAATATATTTTGCTCGTGTTTTTTGTTGTAGAAAAATAGCGATAAGTGATAAACTGTTGATTCTCATCCCATGTTTATGGTCTTGGGGCCAGTAGCGTTACTAGGGTACCCTGCGCCTGGGGGCAAAAAAATATTCCGCACCCCTGCTTTTACAACGAATTTTGCTCAAGTCATAAAAATGACAATATGAAATTTGGTGTTTCATTCCGAGTTGCTGATGATTCGCGGTTTGGAAAAGAACAGCGAAGGTGAAAAATGAACGCAGCAAGAAACGAAGAAGAGTGGAGATGTTGTTATTCTAAAAACAATAAAACATTTTTCCGTTGAACACGTCCAACAGCATTCCACAAACATTTAAAAGCATGACCTAATCAAGTTTAAATATCTTTTTGTGAAGCACATACAAAACACCCAATCAAATTCAAAAGCTTTTACGTGGCAGTTTGCCGGCAGTTAGTCGTTGAGATGCTATAGCATGATATCACTGATACGAGTATGTTATCACTACTGTGGTCAACCATAAAATGTCACAACAGTTCCAAAATCAGTATAAACAAACAAACAATACAGTGGCGGGTGGCCTACCGGTAGCTAATAGCAAAAAATGAAACGAAGAAACAATTATACAAAAACTTTTCTAGCTTTTGCTGATGCAAATGCATCAATAATAAGATTAAAGTCTATAGTTTCAAGTCTTTCCTTTTCTATACTCAAAAGAGCCAAATCGCTTTATCGCGTTTGTGACATCGTCGCTCTCAAGTATGTAAGAATCAATTTCAGCTTGCTGAAAGACCTTTCACAACTTGCAATTGATGAACCAATTGTGGACAAAATCTGAAGAGAAATTCTCAAATTAGGAAACACATCATCGCCACAGGAAATGATCAGGTGAAGCAAATCTACAGGAGATTTTGGCTCAGCAATATTCATTTCTGATCTTCTACGAAACAACATCTGGCAGTCTTTAATTTCTTTATATTGCTCAATGCTATCGATGTTATTTGCATAGCACCTAGCGATATCATTGCATTTTTCTTGTAGGCCTAACTCATCGTCTTCCATGCTGGCAAAAACAATATTGTCAACTTGCAAAAGAAATCCAAATCGAGATTCAAGGTCCCTTAAGCGAGAAAATCGACCATTTACTTTCGTGACCAATCTATCCAGAGTCGCTTTCACAACCCGTCTGATTTCTTATTCGTATGATAATTCAGCGTGACTTGCTGCTTCATCAATTTGTTTTTTACGACGGATTTGTCTTCTTGTCATACTCAAACCTCACGCCACACATAACTCTTTTCCTTTTTCAATTGCATGGTCACAGATATTTTCACAAGAATCGTGTATATGTTCTTGCAAACAGTTTAAATCCGCTGCTGCTTCTTTAAGTCATTTGAGGATCCTGAAGGCGTTTCTGAACTCGATTAATGGATGACAATAAATTGTTCCAAAACTTTAACTTTTGCAATTTAAGCATCCTTTGCAAAAGAAATTCAAATTCAAATTTTAGCATCCTTTGCAAAAGAGCATGAGGAGTTGATCACCACTTCTTGCGTCCTCAGTAATGCCATTTTCGGTCAAATCTTCAAGGAGCTTACGCAATTCATCTAAATGACAATTCACAGTTCTTACTGCTTCATCTCTAGCACTCCACCTTGTTTCTGACTGGCGCTGCATAGAAATGCCAAGTTTTTGTTTAAATTCGGCCCATCGATTCGTGGAAGCGCTGAAAAAATTGTGAATAGCTTTGATGGTTCCAAAAACAGAAATGGTAACGGTTTCTTCGCTGGCTGCATGGACACAAGCCAAGTTTAAACTATGATTGTCGCAATTAATAAAAAGAGCGTTTCGATTTTTATCTAAGATTCTTCGCTGGACACCGGAAACGTGGCCTGCCATAGCTGCAGCATTATCATAGCACTGAAAACAGCAGTCACGTAGGGGCAATTGATCCTTTTCCAGTTTTTCGCAGATAGTATTTACTATTGAGGCAGCATCTTTTCCTTTCAATTGCAAAAAGTTGACAAAAGTCTCCTTGACTTGGATTTTTTTTTGCAGTCAACATCAACATACCGTATGACTTGAGACAATTGCTTTCGGTGTGCTACATCAGGCGTAGAGTCGAGCATTATACCATAATATTTATTTCTACGAATCTTGGACAAGCATTCGTTTCACACATAAAAAGCTAACAATGAAATGAATTCGTTCTGAATAGCCGGAGAAAGGTAGGAAGTACGCATTTTTTCTTTGTTACCAACTCCAAGTGTTCGTTTAACGTCGGATCATATTTAGCCAGTAACTTCACTAAAGACAAGAAATTACCAGGGTTTTCATTTTTCGTCAAACTTTTAACATGACCATCGAACGCAAGGTTCTGTGTAGCTACATATTTAACACAGTCTAAAATTCTTCTAAAATATTTCTCCATTTGCTTTTTTCCTGTTCAATCTGTTCTTGCAATTCTTGGTCTATAGCCCTATTATGCTCAAGACGACGCTCAGCTTCCTTCCAAGCTGCAAATGCTTTACGATCATTTTCGCTCTTTTCATGCGAATGTAATTTTTCAATTTTCTTCCATTTAGAGAATCCGCCTTTTAGTTTGAAGGAAGATCGGTTATCTGATGATGAAAGTGGGAAAAGCAAGCAGCAGAAGCAGTATGCAGCTAGATGCAATGGAGAATAAAGCAACCATATTCGATTAACTACTTGACCATTGAAAAGAGTTTTTTTGAACCAAAACTTTGTCGTTGATCGTTCGTCTTTAGTATGTGGAATGGCCCCTATTTGTTCCGAATATGGGTAGCTCCAGTTTTGACCAATAGAGTGCAATCTGCCGGGGTAACATTCGGTAATCCTCTTTCGTCATATTTTATCAAGCCTATGTCGCTTTGATGTAAAACCTCTGTCACATTATTAGCATTACTAACATGTTTCAATCCACTTTCAGAGTTTGAGACATTATCCGTTGAAGTCATGGTTAGCGCGGAAGAATTGTTGGCTGGGACGTCAGTGTTTCTTATCTCCATCTCAACATTCTGATCTTCAGAAGAGCATGCAGGTTGTTCTGCACTAGCTTCGCTTTGCGAGCTAATGCTTGTCTTAGGAACCTGAGTTTTATCTCTTTGAATTTGTCCTAATCTTATGGCTTGATTTTGGCTACTTTCATCACAAGACTGTCTTTTAAGATCGGAACTTTTCCTAAAATAAGCTTTCATGATTTTCTTCGACTTCGCTAATGATGCATTAACCTGTGTTCGCCGTTTACGTCCTTACGCACCACTCAGTGTTGCCAACTGAGCTACTTAATATCAAGATCTAGATACTTTTTAGTCCCCTTAGATACCAATTTTTTCGTCAAGATCCTAGCTACTAATCTAGATACTTCTATAACTATCCAGTTTGTTCATTGTTTTATCCCTTCGCGGAAGAATGCCAGAAATTATTGCTTTAATTTTGTGAGCCGTTCTTCCGAGTGTTCAGCTCAGTACCGGTAGGCCTACTAGCCTACAGGTATAGTAGGAATCGTGTAAACGACTTGCTTTTTCGAACATTTTTTAGCATTGTTGCTCCATTATGACGAGTCATAGCCAATAAACACCGGAAATATAGATTTTCTAACCGCAGCGTAACGAAAATCAATTTTAAATATGTAAAACGAAGCGTGTCCTAAGAAATAGACTACTTGGAGGGGTAGATAAACATGCAACTGAATAAGTAGTCCTTTTTTTAGGATCCCGCAAACGGTTTGCTTTTTCGAACCTTTTTTAAACACGTGCTTTAGGCTTCGCCTCTACACAGTACACATTCGTCTTGTAGACTTTTGGAATATTGTGGTGTTTTATTGAAAAACTTTGATTGAGCACATGAGCAGTTAATTTCTTAGATTGTTTTGTGTAAAGTTGCAGTGGAGTAAGCCTACAGTATTGAAAAGGATAGTGTGCTGTGCACAAGATTCACTGATGCTTATGCTAATATCAGTGATAAAGTACTCGAGTACTGTACTCCTACTCGAGTACCACTTTTGGGGTACTCGTACTCAAACTCGCAACCCCTGGTACTCGGTTAGTACTCAGACTCGAAGGTCAATGCACTCGGTACTCGGTCAATAAAAGCGCCGACTACACGAGTACATTTGGCTTTCGCTAGAAGTAACAAACTAACAAACAAGATGAACTTTCGATAGAAAACTACAGCCAATAAAACCCGTAAATAAATTGATGCGCCTTCTCAACATTCCAAACACTGAAAAAACGCATTCGTTTATGTTTTTGCGACAAACTTTGAGCTGTTACAACTTAAAAATTGTTCTTGTGCTAAATTTGTAAAAGTACTCGTACTCGAACTTTTTTTACGGTACTCGTACTCGAGTACATTTTTCAATATCAGTACTTGTACTCGTACTCGAAGTTTTTTGCGGTACTCGTACTCAGAAGTTGAGTACTCGACTTCATCACTGGCTAATATATATAGCCTACACTGTTAGTGCGTAAGTTTACCAGGAAGTTCATGAAACTGCTGAATTCAAAGGCAAGTTCAGTTCATTTAAAACCATTGTAGAGACAATTGCTGAAAGTTAATGATATAACTTGACTAGCAGATACATGATATTTTTCTGTTGTGTTTATTTTCATTCATTTTTTGCTTGAATGTGTGGCTATGAGGTATTTAAAGGCGTTTCGATGTCACTGCGACTAAAATGTATCTTCATTAGGCAGAATATTTCTCGAAAAACTGAATGTATGCTATTATTAAATGCTGTATATAAGTTACTTCATGTCAGACTCCTTAACATCGCTTGTTTTTCGTCGTATCAACGCACTTTTTGTCGTTAGATACTAATTTAGATACTTTTGTTGTTTAGATGTGGTTTAATAAAAAATCTAGCTACTTTCTTGATACTTTTGGTAAACAATCTAGATACTGGAGTAAATTGAGATCTGGCAACACTGGCACCACTTTCCTTCTTCGGCATTCTGTTTTTGACGACTAACCCTGTTACTCTTTGAATTGCTAAATTCACGCGTAATACGGTACAGAGCCTAAACAATTCAACCTGCAAACGCAATGATTTACTGACGTAGTCGGTAAGCGCTGCCGGTAATTAAATTTATTAAACTGCGGCAGCATCAGTAAGCCTTGAAGAGCGGCTGCGGTATAAAACTTAGGCTACACTGTCTAATTTCTGGGCTGTAAATCCTAAAATCTGAAGCATTTCTATTAGGCCTACTGAACTTTTAGACTGGGCCTGACAGTTAATATCACTGCCCCAAGAAAGCTTATAGAAGAATTGAACACACGAAAACTTCCATGTGTGAACGAGGCCTTAAAATTATTGTCTATCAAGTAATGTAGTTCAACTGATTGCTCGTCTACTGCGACGACGCTCTCAACTAAGTTTACCACGCAAATTCTGCGCTGTTTGTTCTTCCGGTAACAGTCTCCCAAATGTTTATCGTTCATTGGCTAAATGATTTTTTAATGCAATTTAATCTCTGTAGCTTATATACTGGTTTTTACGTATTACACATAACAATTTGATGATTATTCACGCATTTCGCCTTTTTGTGACGCAATAGTTAATCGGGTTGATCCAATTTACACTTTGTAATTTTTTAATCAGTTCAGTTAAATCAGTGCTACTACGTTTTACTGTTCTCGACCTGGGTTGATTTCCTTCCCAGGTTACTGTATTTTCTGATGAAGCTTGGCGTTCATTGCCAAGCGAACGTCAAAAATAAAATTGGAGAGTAGATTTTTTCTGTCTCCGTTTTTATCGTACCGGAAGAACAAACAGCGCAGAACTTGAGTTAGCCTAGCTAGCCTAGACTACGATGCCCGGTGTACAAGTCCAACAAAATCTTCCCCATTATGCAGTGTTTACCAAGCAAATTGTAACAAAATCACAAAATGGCGACAATGGGCAAAGCATTATGATGATATAATTACCAGGTCACGGTCCTGATTACACGTCAGAATGAAAATGACAAAACAAAGGAGATTGTTACAAAAATGAAGCAATAAACAAGCGAGCGAAACACCTTTTGTGAAGCTATTGCGAAGCTGCAACTACATTGCCGTCATTTGGCAAAACGCATTATCTCCACTTTTGCACTTTTCGAGAAAATCAAGTTTTAGTTTTCAGGTTTTTTCAAGAATGTTCCTGATTGTAGATTTTTTTAATTTTTGGTTTGATAAAAGTGCTTAATCATAAAAGTTTAATGATAAAGTTTACTGTTAATAATTTTAATCAATGAATGTACAGTATAAACAGCGTACGAATCTTGCGTTCGATTTTTATCCAAATTTGCATTGAACCCAATTAGCTATTACGTCACCATTATTATTGTTTCAATATTGTTACGCACAATTTTTTGACTGGTGAGATGAAAATTTTTGAGAAATGCATTAAACTTTGTTTATGACGCAATAACAAAATTAACAATTGCAAGTGGAGTTAACAGGTTTTGCCAGATAATTTTTAAAATTTTTGACAACATTTTGTACATAAGTGGAGTTAATGGGTTTTGCCACCATAGATAATTCGAAATCGGTTAGGAGTACAAACTCGATATTCGCACACAAGAAGGGCATTGAAGCAACAAATGAAAAAATGCAAAAAAACGAAATTTCAAAATTTTGGAGTTAATGGGTTTTGCCAAATGACGGCAGTATAACACCCGTGATTGTGAACAAACTGGTCACGAGTTTGATTCTTTATTTCAGTAGCCTACTGTTCTGAACTTGACAATGCCGTAACGGGAAAACAGTTGACGTTAAAAAAACTTCCTGTGAGCTTCATTTGTGTAAGTCCAGTTTATTATTACTACAAAAAAATTTAAAAGTAGCCATGTGCATCCCCCAGGGCCTGCGCCCGGGGGCGGCTGCTCCCACTCGCACCCTCTTGTTACGCCACTGCTTGGGGCGGTATACTGCTCAACTCTTGTGCACTTAACGCAATGCGTTAACTTAATGAACAAACAAAGTTAGTGCATGACGTTAAGTGCAACAGAAGTTGAGCAGTATAAAATCAAACGTCTTGGTCTTGAGAAAGACGACCTCGGCCTTGAAAAATTTACCAGGTCTTGGTCTTGTGGGTGATGGTCTTAACTACATCACTGCAAATAGATATCGTAGAGAAAAACTAGATAGCGCATCGCTTGTCGAAAAGTGAAACAGTTTGAAGCGACGCGAAGAACTAAGCGCACCTTTAAGGTGCGTTTACTCGTGCGTAGTTGTGATCGGGAAGTTTGTTTGTTTTATTATGTTCAGATCGCGATCGGCGATTTCTACTACGTGCAACTTTGTGCAAAGTTGTGCGTGTGCGCGCGAGCGATTCGATCTGCACTACGCAGAAATCGCTTTAGGAGCGATTTGCGATTTTATCTACGCGCGAATGCAGATTGAAATGTACAGTATGAGCCTGGCTTTTAACGTCCATTCAAGCGTAACGAAGCAATTTTACCATGAAGTTGCCATCAGAGATAAGCAGTCAATCTTGCGATTTGAGTTTCGCTGCGCTGCGGCTCAAAAATTGCGATCTGTGCGTAAACGCGCCTTTAAGGTGCATTTACACGTGCGTAGTTGCGATCGGAAAGTTTGTTTGTTTTATCATGTTCAGATCATGATCGGTGATTTCTATTGCGCCCAACCGATTCGATCTGCGCTGCGCAGAAATCGCTCCAGAAGCGATTGGCGATCTCAATTACGCGCGAATGCAGATTGAAATGTATGAGCGTGGCTATTCATCCGTGTATAACGTTCAATCAAGCGTAACGAAGCGGTTTTATCAAGCGATGTGAGTTTCGCTGCGCTGCAGCTCAAAAATTGCGACCTGTGTGTAAACGCGCCTTAAGACTTCTAAATTTAGCGATTTTGCTGAAATATTACAATATATTTGGCTAATAGTTGGGGGGGGTATAGCGCTGGTAGTAACGAGACAGAGACAGCAATGGCCAATATACACATCAAGCATCACACTGTATCTTATCGCGTTCATTATTGAGTTGACAATGTAGAAATCAGGGCTGCGAACTCGATCGAATTTTATTCCAGTTCGAGTTCAAACTGGAATAGATATTGCTGTCCGTTACCCCGTGGATTATATCTTGTCGATTCACTAGTAGGAATATCTATAGGCCCACTATGAATCCACGATTTAAGCTCATACGACATGAAACTTGGTCCCTGATCACTGTGCACGTAGGCTAATTTGGAAACCCAAACAAGCAAAATAAATCAGTAAGCTTTTGAATAACTGTGGACGCTTTCATATCACTACATGCGTACGCAAAAGGAAAACGTGTAAATTCATCGATAATCACAAGTACTATCATTACCAAAAGTTTAGAGCCACTCAGGTAAAAAACACATTTTTGCTTGTTTTCCTCAAATGCGTTTTTAAATCATTTCTTGCTTTCGCTAGCTTTTCTTTTTTGCTCAGCGTTGCATGACTCTTACCTTGGCCCCCAAAAGGGGGCTAACTAACCTAGCTTTTGTTTTAGGATGATTTAAAAAAGAGGTTAGAGGGAATCATAGCCATCAAGCAGAGAAGTAAGTTATTGTGGGTAAAAAAGCATCCTTGAGCTTTGCTCAACGGTCAAGAACTGTTATCAGCCGTTCCGCTCCCGTTTTCCGAGACTGATTATCCGTTTCCGCATCAAGTGTGAATGAGACATAACAATTTTTGACCGCTGAGCAATGCTCAAGGATGCTTTGTTACCCATATATTACCTTTCTGAACGATAGCTATAATTCCCTCTAACCTCTTCTTTAAATGACCTTAAAATAAGAACTAGTAAATTAGCCCCCTTTTTGGGGCCAAAGTAAGAGTCATGCAACATTGAGCGAAAAAGAAAAAAAGCTAACGAAAACAAAAAGTGAACTAAAAACGCATTTGAAAAAATAAGCAAAAATGTGTTTTTCGCCTGGGAGGCTCCACACTTTTGGTAATAACTGTAAATACGTGTTTTTAGAAACAGATGAAAGTGGTCCCTTAAAATCGAGACTGATTCGCTCGAATGGCTGTGTTGCTTTTATTTAGTACATATCGTCTTTGGGATTAAAAAATGTCGCTTTCACTTCACTGGAATCTTTGCATGCTTGTATTACAGATTTACATCATTCAAAGAAAAAGGCAGAATTTTGATTTTAACATAATGAGCTAGCCGAGGAATAATTCCTGGATGACATAGAGTTTCATGAAGTTCTTTCAATGAATTTAAGGAGGGAGAAGATACAGAATGATGCAGACGTTGCCCGAGAAAATGTATCGCGGGCACAATTGAGCTTACCAGGTCGATAAATCGTTGTAAAATCGAACGCAGCAAGTCCCAATCTCCATTGGAGAATCTTGTCGTTCTTAATTTTTGAACGGTGCTTTAAATCAAGCATGAATGAAACGTTGCGTTGGTCCGTAACTAAATTGAAATGTATCCCAATTAGTAAATGTTTCCATTTTCTAAGCGCTTCAATCACAGCATACGCCTCCTTCTCCACCAAAGAATGCTTTTGTTCTGTGGTGGAGAAGGTGCGGGCATGAAATGCAACTGGTTTGCCATTTTGGTTTAACGTAGCACCAATTGCAAAATCGGAAGCATCAGTTTCAATTGCAAATGGCACAGTTTCATCAATTAGTTGCAATGTTGCTTCAGCAAGCTTGTTTTTCATTACTTGCAAGGCGTTCGAAGCTTCCTCTGACAACGGATAACGTTCATTTTGCACCAGAAGTCTTATAACGTCCGAAAAATTAGCGACCCACTTTGCGTAGTAGCTGAGCAGTCCAAGAATTCTTTGCATTTCTTTTTTGCTTTTGGATTCGCTCATGTTTTCAACAGCTGCAATTTTTTCAGGGTCAGGCTTAATTACGCCGTTACCTACAAGATGCCCGAGAAGTTGAATCTGAGAGCAATTATAATAGCATTTGTCATCGTTAAAGATGAGCTGCTCCTTCGCAGCAGCGTCTTTTAAGGCTTGTAGGTTTTGGTCGTGTGCTTTTTGATTCATGCCACCGACCGTCAAATCATCCAAGAAAAGAAATTTGCAAGGAAGAAATTAATGTTTCGACTATAACCAAAGTCTCGTCAGCCTTGCTACACACAGCCAATCCAGGCTAAACTCATTCCAGACTGTAAAGACTATTTTTTTTTTTTTTTGGATTGCTTTACCTGTACATCTCGACTTCATCTCTTTTCTAGGTTGTGCCCTATTTTTGGCAGGCGACTGGCCCCAAACAACGATACCCAATGAAAGAACCTATAACCACTAACCCACAACTAAGTTACCGGTAGCCTAACTAACCCACATCACTAGAAGCCCCCATGGCAACCCACTCATTTGCAGCTGCAGGCGCGTTTCGACCTTATTATGGTCTCATCAGTGCAGCATAGCAACCTCCCACCTTCCTGGAAAAAAAAAAAAAAATTCTAACCTTCAAAAGAACTACACACTCCAAATCTAAGCCTCTACTCCTTCTGCTCAAGGTGAAAATTTGAAATAAAACCTTCAAGAAAATAATACAGGCTGGATTATGATGTCACAAATTCCCTGTAAACAATCGATCAGAATAGAAAAGTCCGGTTGGTTTAAACATTATTTTCCCGGTAATCTGAGAAGGAATTTTTTGTATAAGGTTTGTAACTATACCAGTTACCAAAACCTACAAAAAACCTCTCTGCCCAACCCGTTCGCCCGTGAAAAAGCGGGGGACAAGGCAGGCACTGTGTCTGCGCATGCAGCCCAGAAAACACAGTGAACGTCAGCGCTTATCGGTGGTTTAAACATCAATATCCCGGTACGTTTGTCGAACCGCATGTACAGTTACAGTTTAAACATCAATATCCCGGTACGTTTGTCGAACCGCATGTACAGTTACATAATGCAGCTGCAAATGAGTGGGTTGCCATGGGGGCTTCTAGTGATGTGGGCTAGTTAGGCTACCGGTAACTTAGTTGTGGGTTAGTGGTTATAGGTTCTTTCATTGGGTATCGTTGTTTGGGGCCAGTCGCCTGCCAAAAATAGGGCACAACCTAGAAAAGAGATGAAGTCGAGATGTACAGGTAAGGCAATCCAAAAAAAAAAATAAAAAATAGTCTTTACAGTCTGGAATGAGTTTAGCCTGGATTGGCTGTGTGTAGCAAGGCTGACGAGACTTTGGTTATATCCAAGAAAACGTTGACGCCCTTCAATTGATATCGTTCAATAAATTCGTTCATCATTCGCTGGGACGTAGGTGCAGCGTTTGTTAATCCGAACGGCATAACTTTCCATTGGTACAGTTCTGATCCTGATTGGAAAGCGGTAAATGAGCGATCTTCTGGTCGAATTTTTATCTGATGGTATGCTGACTTTAAATCAAGTGTGCTTATGCATTTCCATTCGGCAACCTCGTTAACAATTTTGTCAATGCTAGGCAAAGAGTACGCATCAAGATCGGTAAATAAGTTAATGGTTTGACTGCAATCTATGCACATCCTTCGATTACCTTTGCCATTATCCACTACAAGCAGGGGCTTAACCAGCGGAATATTTAGGAGGGGGGGCCAAATTACAATAGGCCAAGAACTTCAAAAACATGGCCTGTTCAGGCCAAGGCGTTAGGCTCACGCTGTCTTCCCGTATTTCGATTGTTGCCTCAAGTTATTCGTATTTATTTTGTTTAGGGACAGAGGCGTCGTGCAGCCAAAAAATTTGTAGGGGTCCGTGTAACAACTTAAACAGATACTGATCACAAGTTCACAAACTTTGTAAAAGCCGCATTTAGCATTGAGTACCGGTAACATCACAAAAAAAGAAAGTTAGGAAAAGATACCAAAATATGTCGTGATGCCCTAATTTATAACAAATCAAAATTTATTTTCATACCTCAAACCGCTCCTTAATTATGGACATTATGCGCAATCAGTGTAGCCCCATGATTTAACCAAGGGGGTAGGACATTGCTGGGGGGATTGGGGGCGAAGCCCCAGCCGCTATACGCTATAGGCACGCCACAGCCTCCAACGGATTTTTACGGTTTTCACATAAAAAACACTCGTTTCAGCACACTCTCTTATCGAAAGAGAACATACCGGTGTCCTGCAATGAGTGCAGTCACTATTATAGTGTCAAACAATACAAAAATGTTTTAGTAGTCCATGTCTAAAAGAAGAAGCTGGGCTAAAATAAATGATAGAAGGCAGCAATCATTATTAGTTTAGACGCATTTGATGGGATCACGTGTATATGTGTGCTCTGTAGGCTGCAATATTTAACAACGCATGCAAATTGTTTCCTAAATTCTAACTACAGATCAAGAAACTAACGTTGCTCTTGAGTTGAAGTGATTGATTGAAGCAACAGTTAAAAAACAAAAAATGGATTTTATAGTATAAGAAAGGGGGTGGGGTAGGGGTGGGGATTAGTTTGAAGGATGAAAATGAAATGGCACTGGCTAAATTTTTATATTTTAATTTTCAAATTTTTAAATATTTCAGAAAATTTAGGGTAGCGCGGTACCCCTTTCCCCAATGGCACGACGCCACTGTTTACGGATGAATATGGAGTTAATTACTGACTGTAGATCTAGGCAGGCAATCCTCGTTCGCTAATCGCTAACCTAATACTTATCAGACTGCCTTCTTTAAGGCATTATATAAGGAAATCCAACGATTTTGTCACCGTATGATATGCACGAACAAGACACACATACACTAGAACAACAAATTCAACGAAAAAGTCCCTATTCTTCTTAAAATAACTTTTAATTGAACATTCTTTCCTTTTGCTCCCATATTCGATTGCCTTTTTGCGATACAGTCTTGCTTTTCTTCTGTACTTACACCTAAATATTTGATCCCATTGCGCTGTTAAGCTACGGCTCCACCAGTGGTAATTATAAATTGTCACTTTCAGTGATAATTTCCTCAGTGATAATTACTTTTATCAGAAATTCTCACAGGTGGAGCAGCGCAACGACCTTTTGCTAAAGGGTCTGCTCCACCAGTGAGAATTTTCGGCCAAAATAATTATCAGTGGAAAAATTATCACTCAAAGCGACAATTTAAAATTATCACTGCTGGAGATCGTTGCTTCTCATCAGTCATCGCTGACTATGATGATATTTTTGCAGTAATTGTTTTTGTACTGTAACAATTGCAGTAGCGAGACACAACGTCGTCCTACCTGGCCTGCTGAATGGGAAGTCAGAGCGACTTCCACGTGTTGGGTCAGAGGACAAACCATCCCCCATCATCAACAGTTGCAAGATCCTACTGATCCACAGGTACAGGGTACTTGAAAATATGTTTACAAGGACTTCAATTATCTTTATCGCCCTACAAGTGTGAACATTTAGCTCTTTCCCGCACCCATGATTCTTCCCGTAAGTTTTTCATTGATGAATGGCAAATTTCCTCCGTATGTAGAGTTAAAGATATTGATGTTTTTATTTCAAATGATTTAAAATGCGCGAGTCACATTTCTTATATTCACAATGCTGCTTCCGCTCGTGCTTTTCATGTTATGCGTGCCTTTTCTTCTAATAATATGAGGACATTATGCCAAGCTTTTATCGTTTACGTCAGACCCATACTAGAGTACAACTCTCCGGTTTGGTCACCTTATTTTAAGATAGACATAGAGTCAATTGAGCCAGTGCGGAAGAAGAAGAAGTTTAAACGTGCCATTTGCTTTCGTTGTAATATTTCGTCCGATTTTTACGCTGATCGCCTTCATAAATTGAATCTTAAGTCACTTGAATATCGTAGAGTTATCACTGATCTAATGTTACGTACAAAATTTGCCATAATGTAACCAATTTAGCATTCAGTGATTTTTTTGTTTACCGCACCTCTGTTTATTCTTTAAGACAACACAATTGGACCATTCAATCTATTACCTCTACTCATCGTTTACCTCAGCTTCTTTAGTACACACATTTCTTTATTAACCGTATTCCCGCTATCTGGAATAAGCTCCCTGAAATAGTGGTTTCCGCCCCTTTTGTTGATGCCTTTAAGAAACGCCTTAGCAATTTTGATCTACATAAAATTACTACTTTGATGTACTGAAGTTTTTCTGTTTCTGCTTTGCTCTGTTTACAGGCTACTCATATTTATTTTTGTGACAGTGTAATTTTCCTCATTTTTAAGTGTGTTCAGGTCTTGACCTGGCACCATTGTGTTGTACATGTAAATAAATAAATAGATCAATAACTTCATAATAACGTTACGTCATCAAAATATTTCAGCCAAACAGTTCTTTTGTTGCTTTTTCTAGCTATTGCCACACACACATTCACGCAAGTTCGGGTAATCAGCAACACATAACGGCGACGCTTCAAATTGTTTCATTTTCTCTACGCGAGTTTCTGCGGCGATGCGCTATCTAGTCTTTCTCCACGATATCTATGGTTAATACCGATAATGAATTATGACGTCAGAATGACTAACGTTACACTGCCCATACTACCTCAATCATTATGTCATTATGGGGTTCGAGTAAAGCAAGACTGTAAGCCAGATTCGGGCCCGTCGGCACTTACACAAACCGTGAATTTAGCGGAAGACCTTTTTTTTTCCTTTCGAAATCGTGGATGGCAGTGCTTTTCAAAAAAATAAGCCTCAACAGTGCAAAATTGGAATAAAAAACGAGGTGAAAACCTCTTATTTTGGAGATCACATTCGTACGTGGACCGTGATCTCCGAAAAAAAAAAGGTCTTCACCTTGTTTTCCAATCAGCGTGCGGCCCGCGGCTTCAACAGTTTTTCCAAATCTGGCCCTTCGTGTGAAATATTTGCCCACCCCTGCTGTAAGCGATTGTAAGAGCTATGTACGACCTAGTCACCTAGGTCTTAGAGTATTATAGCGCGTGGAGGTCAAGCATATCATCAACTTGCCTTTTGGCTCCGGCTCGTCATCCTTGGTAATAACGTGGACCTGCCCTTTGACTACCACACTGTGAAGAACTTCACTAACAGAACGCGTTCTCATATCCACGAGTAAAAACTTTCATCTCTTAATAATAATGTATTTCCCGCATCCAGTGCACACATGGCATTGCGGTACTTACTACTACGAGATTTCTTACTACTACTAAGCGTATAATTTGGATCTAGGTCTACAAAGGCAAAAAATGTTGGGGCGTGATCAGGGCCGGATTTACCAATAGGCAAGGCAGGCTGAAGCTTAGGGCCTCGGTGAAATAAGGGGCTTCGCCACGAACAACGAAGACCTTTTTATCAAGACCTTTTTTTTGAAAATTGACCATAAAGACCTTTATAGGCTTAGCTACCTAAACGTAAAGACAAGAGCGTATTTAGGAAGGAGCATTGTGCCATGCCTCCCCCCCTTGACTCTGCTTTTTAGTAAAAATGATCAAAATTAATGGTGCCAAGTGACTAAAATAATACGCCAGACTTTTTCATGGTTTCTGTAGCTTATGGCCAGGAGGGTAGGATGAGGGGTATGCATCCTCCCACCAGATATTTTCAAAAATGTTTTTGATGTACCGTATACAATTTTTCCATAATTTCGAACCTCTTCTATGGCAAATATGAAATCGTGCGAACAACATGCATATGTCGACTATAACCAAAGTCTCGTCAGCCTTGCTACGCACAGCCAATCCAGGCTAAACTCATTCCAGACTGCAAAGACTCTGTTTTTGGATTGCTTTACTTGTACATCTCGACTTCATCTCTTTTCTAGGTTGTGCCCTATTTTTGGCAGGCGACTGGCCCCAAACAACGATACCCAATGAAAGAACCTATAACCACTAACCCACAACTAAGTTACCGGTAGCCTAACTAACCCACATCACTAGAAGCCCCCATGGCAACCCACTCATTTGCAGCTGCAGACGCGTTTCGACCTTATTATGGTCTCATCAGTGCAGCATAGCAACCTCCCACCTTCCTGGAAAAAAAAAAAAAATTCTAACCTTCAAAAGAACTACACACTCCAAATCTAAGCCTCTACTCCTTCTGCTCAAGGTGAAAATTTGAAATAAAACCTTCAAGAAAATAATACAGGCTGGATTATGATGTCACAAATTCCCTGTAAACAATCGATCAGAATAGAAAAGTCCGGTTGGTTTAAACATTATTTTCCCGGTAATCTGAGAAGGAATTTTTTGTATAAGGTTTGTAACTATACCAGTTACCAAAACCTACAAAAAACCTCTCTGCCCAACCCGTTCGCCCGTGAAAAAGCGGGGGACAAGGCAAGCACTGTGTCTGCGCATGCAGCCCAGAAAACACAGTGAACGTCAGCGCTTATCGGTGGTTTAAACATTAATATCCCGGTACGTTTGTCGAACCGCATGTACAGTTACAGGATCCAGCAAGATGATACAAAGAAGGATATGTAAGTCAAATAGAATTCTTCTTTCCTACACTTCTCCGATAGGCACCCCCAAAGTCATAGGCACCCCCAAAGTCAGGCAACAACAAAGCCCAATGTGTCAGGGTAAGAATAGGTCCAGCAATAAGAGTACAGTCTTTTAATGGAATGGAAAATGGTACTCCCCCATACAGGTGGGAATTGAACCATCCATTTCTGTCATCAATTACGAGTTAGATGAGAAATTTGCAAGGGACAAATTAATGTTTCGACTATAACCAAAGTCTCGTCAGCCTTGCTACGCACAGCCAATCCAGGCTAAACTCATTCCAGACTGCGAAGACTCTGTTTTTGCATTGCTTTACCTGTACATCTCGACTTCATCTCTTTTCTAGGTTGTGCCCTACTTTTGGCAGGCGACTGGCCCCAAACAACGATACCCAATGAAAGAACCTATAACCACTAACCCACAACTAAGTTACCGGTAGCCTAACTAGCCCACATCACTAGAAGCCCCCATGGCAACCCACTCATTTGCAGCTGCAGACGCGTTTCGACCTTAATATGGTCTGATAGTGTGTAGTTCTTTTGAAGGTTAGAATTTTTTTCAGGAAGGTGGGAGGTTGCTATGCTGCACTGATGAGACCATAATAAGGTCGAAACGCGTCTGCAGCTGCAAATGAGTGGGTTGCCATGGGGGCTTCTAGTGATGTGGGCTAGTTAGGCTACCGGTAACTTAGTTGTGGGTTAGTGGTTATAGGTTCTTTCATTGGGTATCGTTGTTTGGGGCCAGTCGCCTGCCAAAAGTAGGGCACAACCTAGAAAAGAGATGAAGTCGAGATGTACAGGTAAAGCAATGCAAAAACAGAGTCTTTGCAGTCTGGAATGAGTTTAGCCTGGATTGGCTGTGCGTAGCAAGGCTGACGAGACTTTGGTTATAGTCGAAACATTAATTTGTCCCTTGAAAATGCATATTATTCCGCAAAGCAATCAGAATTAGAGTCAAAAATTTTAAACAATATTTGCGTGAAAATTATTCAAAAAGCACTAAAATGACCATTACAGCATGTACATTTTCAAAAAATTTTCGTAGAGCATGCCCCCGGACCCCCCTAGAACTTTTTGTGTGTCTCAAACATCTTCAAATTAGTTCTGCCGAAAAAATACGCTTGAAAAATGTCAAGAAATTATGTCCCCCCCCCCCCCCCTTTCAAAATTTCTCGCTACGCCACTGCGTAGAGATGAGTCTGATCGTTGCTCACTAGGGCCTCATTGATAAAATAGTCTAGGGCCTCTCATTGTCTAAATCCGACCCTGGGCGTGATATGACTCTCGGCCTCTCGCTAGTGATGATGCGTGATATGAGTCTCTCCCTGCACTTGCAACCAACGGCGACGACCGCGTCTTCCTTTCGCTCCCGATTTTGCTGCAGTAGAATTTGCCTAAGTCGACTTCGGCTAAGTCGGCTTTCCCGTAGATGCTTTCCCGTAGCTCTGCATGGCAGATGCTTTCCCGTAGCCCGGAGCGTTACTCTGTCTACGCTATTTAATCTGGCTGACAGAAACCGAATCTGCCTTAACGGCGGGACACCTAACGATGTTCAAGCTGGGCAGTGGCAAACGTCCTTTTCAGGACGGGGCGATGCGCATCTTCGGCGCACCGTCAACAAGTTCCAAAGGCCCAGCATTCTCCAACTGAACATCGAAGGCCTCACTGCAAGCAAGATGAGCGTGTTGCATCATCTTGCGTTACAGTGTGAGGCACTCGTCATCCTCTTACAGGAAACCCATTGCACCTCGGTAGAAAGGTTAGATCTTCCGAGCTACCATCTAGCTGGGTTTTCCTTGAGCAGGAAACATGGTCTTGCTACGTTTGTCCATGAGCGTCTGAAGTGGATCCTAATTGACCAGTCCCCACCAACATCGGAGATCGAGTGGGTGTGCGTGGATGTTGATAACTATAAAATAGTCAACGTCTACAAACCCCCTCCAACACGGATGCAAGCATCTGATCTTCCAGCATTCCCCCATCCCTGCCTCTATGCTGGCGACTTCAACTGCCACCATGTTGACTGGGGCTATAATAATAACAATCCAGATGGTGAATGCCTGGCTGGCTGGGCCAGTGCCAACAACTTCACCCTGCTATATAGCCCCAAGGAGGCCGCCAGTTTCCACTCTGGCCGCTGGAAAACAGACACAACCCAGATCTTGCATTTGCCAGTGTCGATTTGGACAGTCGCTTACCTGACAGACGTATCTTAGAAAAGTTTCCAAGGTTACAACACCGACCCTCGCTTATAAGTCCACCCAAACTTGCTCATCCAAAACCGAGCAAGCCTGTAAAGCGATGGAACTTCCGCAAGGCCAACTGGGACAACTATTCTAACCTAACCAACAAACTGGCCAAGAGTATACCGCCACCTGAATCTCAGAACATCGATCAGGTTTACCAGTGCTTTTGCAAGGTAATAAGCACTGCGGCGAAGAAATGCATCCCTCGTGGTCGACGATCAAACCACATACCTTGCTGGGATGCGGAGTGTGAAGACCTCTATCAGCATTTCCTGCAGTCACCTGGGGGCCCTGATTCGGATAGGGCTGCCACAGCCCTACTCACAAGGCTCGACGGGAAGCGGAGAAATCGCTGGTCAGAGACGGTCCGCAACATTGACTTTTCGCACTCCAGCCGGCTGGCATGGAATACTATAAACAACTTGACTGGTAGGTCACGACAATCCCCTCGTCAATGTCCCGTTTCAGCTGATGCTATTGCTTCTCAGCTGGTTAAAAACGGGAAATACGAAGGTGTGAATCGGCGCTCATCTCGGCTCGTTTTACAGGAAGTGTCTGACCGTTGGAGGGCTGATCCATTACATCCTGCGAATGTCTCCGGGAGTTTTTCCCATCGGGAGTTCGCTGCTGCCCTCCAACATTTAAAACCAGGCAAAGCTCCTGGACCTGATTCCATTTGTCCGGAGCTAATAATCCATGCTGGAGCCGGCTTAAAATCTTGGCTACGTGGCTTCCTATCTTCCTGCCTGCACCACCTCAAAATTCCTAAGATCTGGAGAAGAGCGCTAGTAGTAGCGGTCCTAAAGCCTTCGAAACCGGTAGAGGACCCAAGGAGCTATCGTCCGATCTCCTTGCTCTGTGTTCCCTACAAGATTCTCGAGCGACTTATCTACGCCCGCGTGGAACCTCTTATTGACCCTCTGCTCCCACGGGAACAGGCGGGTTTTCGACGCGGAAGATCCACCGTGGATCAAGTCACTTTGCTCACGCAAAGCATTGAGAATGCATTCGAAGCGAAAAAAAAAGGCCGGTGCCGTCTTTATCGACCTGACAGCTGCCTATGACACTGTCTGGCACCGTGGCCTCACCTGCAAGCTGTTGCGGCTTCTGCCGGACAAGCACATGATTCGTATGATTATGGAGCTGATCCGCAACAGAAGCTTCACCCTTACAACTGGTGACAGCAAGCCTAGCAGGTTACGACGCCTGAGAAATGGCGTCCCCCAGGGATTGGTCCTGGCCCCCCTCCTTTTCAACATCTATACATATGATATCCCCTCCATAACCTTCAAGAAGTTCGCCTATGCCGACGACCTGGCGATACTTTATACATCTGAAGAATGGAAGGAGTTGGAAAGGACTCTAAGCCAGGACATGACTACACTCTCGAAATATCTCCAGACCTGGAGATTGAAGCTTAGCCACACTAAAACGGTGACGGCGGCCTTTCACCTCCACAATCGAGAGCTAAGCGTGAGCTTAAGGTCTGTAACATCGGTAAGACCTTACCTTTCTGTCCAGTTCCCACTTATCTTGGGGTCAAACTGGACAGATCGCTCACATATCGTCCTCACCTGGAAGCATTGCGCAAGAAGTTATGTGCTCGCGTCTCACTGTTGAGGCGACTTGCTGGAACAGGTTGGGGTGCTAGCGCTAAGACATTACGCACAGCTGCCCTGTCTCTGGTCTACTCGACTGCCGAGTACTGCGCACCAGTCTGGTGCCGCAGCGTGCACATACGGCTTATCGACAGTGTAATAAATGACGCCTTGCGCATTGTCACTGGGTGCCTGCGTCCCATTCCATCGGTCTACCTTCCGGTTCTTTCAGGCATCCAGCCAGCTGAGTTTCGCCGCCAAGGAGCGACACTCTCCCTAGCCAACCGCAGCTCCCTGGACCCTGACCACATTTTACATGGCCAGTTTCATGAGTCACAGGACATATGTAGGGAGAGATTGAAATCTAGACGCTCATTTGTACCTGCTGCTCATAATTACTAGACAGTCTTTCTGAGATGGACGTCGGTGCAGCCGAGTGGACGAACACGAAATGGGACATGGAGTACTCTGCCAACGCATTGTCACTCCACGCTTTCATTCCCAAGGCTAGCTCCAGACCCTTGGGTATGGGTCTGCCCAGGGCAGCCTGGGTCAAGCTCAACCGTCTGCGTTCTGGTGTTGGACGTTTCTGTTCGTCCATGTACAAATGGGGTCTCGCTCCCCTAGCGAATTGTGAGTGTGGTGCCAGTGAACAAACCGCAGATCACATCATCTCACAGTGTCCCATACATCGAGCACCCCGAGGTATGTTTGGTCCAATGGTTTTGGATGACGAAACAAGATGCTGGCTGAAGTCCCTTACAGTCAGCATCTGACCCAAGCAGTTTGGTGGCCAGGGTGGTAAAAGGATAAACCCTCGGCCTTGGTTCTTCCATCTGTCTTGGAAGAGATGCCTCGCCAAACGACGACGACGACGGCTAAGTCGTCAGTTCGCCTACGTCGCCACATATCGCTTGGTCCCGGCTGAGAGCCTATTGTTTTCTGTGTTATCAAGTTCGGCTAAGTTGTCTTCGCCTAACTCGCCACTGCTTTTGCTCACCATGAGCAAAAAAATTTGCCTAAGTTGTCAGACTGATGTAACACAACCCCACTGTACGTTACAAACTTCCTTCATAACCCCATTATTTCATCACTTTAGATTGTTTTCACCAGGTTTAGTTTCCGTTCAGTTAGCCATCTTATATTGCCATGTGAAGCAGCCTGGCTATGACAGTTAGAAAAGCTATCAGCTTATTTGCAATAAATTACAGTCCTTTCTGTTTGTGTTCTTTATTTTTCAAATGTTCAGCTTCTGCAGAAACAAAGGGATCTATAGTCTGTGTAGGCCTAAGCATATTAATCTGTTGTTTGCCTAAGTCGCCAGTTCGCCTAAGTCGCCACTTTTTCTGTTCCCCTTGAGGTGGCGACTTAGGCAAATTCTACTGTATTACAAAAACAACTTCATCTTTCAATGTCAAAATCGTGCAGAAAGTCAAAAATGTATTGCCGTCAGTTCTTAGAGCAGGGACACGCGTCAGCATTTTCTACCAAAATGTATTGTACTTGTGGTTGTTTTCAAAACTGTCAAGTTCTCATAGTAGCTCCACCATTTTACAAGATTCGTTATTACAGTGTTGCCCTGTAATGTAACTACTAACAATGACTGCTAAGAAACTGCTTAATTGCTCACATTTGTTAGATAGTAACCTCACTTACTGCACCTAAACGTGTTTTTTGCGTTTGTTAGAAGCAAATTTCGCAATTCTTAATCCTTCATTCTTTTCAGCATTACATATCTTGACAAAAACTGACTTTCTAAAATGACCTAAAACTCAGCGAAATGGAGCTAACTGTAAAACTAGGTAGCTTGCGGGCACAGTGCTGTTAGTTGTGTAGAGAAATCATTTATCAGGTTCCATTGTAAATTAATAATTGAACCATCAGAATGTAAACAAACGACATACCGGTAAGCTACAAGCGAAGCATTATTACGCTGTCCAAACAAACTGTAGTACAGCTTCATTGTCTAGTTCTTTCTTGCTACTAGTTCGATACTCGGCCACGATCACGGCCACTTTTGTCATGCCGAAATCCCGGCAAAATTTCTTTGCTAATTTTCCCTGGCAAGGAAGTGACGCCTCAAAAAGCCTTTTCTCTGAAGAGAGAATAGCAGTATTTTGAGGTGGTTGAAGCATAGACTTAAAACTTAGCGCGAGAGAAAAAGGCGTGTATAAGAGAAGAACAAACTTTGCTCCCAGACAGAGGCTTTTTTCTTGCACACTGGATCCATTCTCAAAAAAGAGACAGCAAGAGCTACCTTGGCTATTCCACGGTACCCAACTACAAGATTACAAAGATCCATTAAGTATCAGAGAGTCAAAAAATGGAATGCTTTTCCAAATGAAATTAAATCTTTAAAATTCAAACGTTTCAAGATACAACCGAAAAAATTTCTCTTGTCCAGTTATGATGATTACTAAAATGAATATTTGCAACTATAGATTCGAGTGAATTACTGATGGTCTGCACTCGGCAATAGCAGTCGCAGGCCAAGGTGCTGCGTATCTAAGATTACCTTGTACGCTCAAATTCAACTAAGTCATTAAACTAATCGACAAATTAAACATCTCTCACTTTAATGACCAATATAAATTACACCGACATTGGGTGGCTGCTTGACTTGATGACCTCACGGTCCTTCGCAGCTTCCCAGTCGCAAATTGATGTAAATAACTTGTGTTATATACTGTATTTATTATATGAAAATCGTGTTGTTTATAGTGCGACAAAAATAAATCTGTTCTGTTCTGTTGACCAAATTAATGGCTAAGAAATTGCGACAATAAAATCCATGACTACGAAATTGTCTTTCATGTTTCGATCCATTCTGCAAAAGGGTTTCTTACGGTACGATACGGAATTATTTTCCGTACTATATTCCTCTAAAAACACACCGTACTGTAATTTCGTACCTCGCAAAAATACCGTACGTAACAGTACGGTACGAAATTTTTTCAGTACTGTAATACCGTACCTTTCCGTATCACATTTTTTCAACCAATTTACGTCAAGAAAAACTCAGCAAGAAATTTTCGCCATTGCCACGTTAAAGTTCTGATTTATCGTCCTACTATTTTAGCTATTAAACACAACTTCGCTTTTATAAGCTGCAAAACAAAATATTGGTTATCCTCTATACCAGTAAAGTAAAAAGCGAAAACTTTGGAAGGGCAGGGCCGGTTTCATAGGCAATGATCGAGGGGACCCATTTTCGTTGCCCTTAAGTAGCAACCTTTAAAAAAGTCCTTTATCCGGCAATGGGGTGGGGGTGTTCCAGTACCCTCCTGGTTACATACCTGACGAAATCAAAAGTTTTAACACCTCAATGAATACATTAAACATAGTATCGGTATTCAAATATTCAGAACAATAAATCAAAGAATAGTTGCAGCAAAGGCCCAGGCTACAGGCCTGCAAAAATATGAGGTCTCACCCCTCCACTAAAAAGACTTTGTTCTCTCAAAAAAGTTAGGTTACGTACGTTATTAACTGAACACTATTTGCAGATTCGTATTTTGTTTTTTGCTTCCTCCTTTTACGATAATTAATTGTTTTTTTCATACATCGGCACAATGTCGCTAATTAGAATTTTACCATGAACTGGTTAATTCGTTAAAACAATTTTTAAAATTGACAGACTAAACCAACTTCCGTTAAATTGTCCATTAACTATAAACATTTAGTGCTTGTCAACATCTGTTAGCGTTTTGCTAATGCATGCTTATTACTTTTTTCATTAACTTTGAGATCAAAAGCCTTGCAAAATATTGTTTGAGGACGAAAGTCTTCTTGCACCAACATTATTATTCCAAAAGTTTGGGTTTCGGCCTAAAATCGGAAAAAGTTCAAAAAAGTCAGTTTAAAGACGTAGTTCAAAAGTTTTCGGATGTCCCAATTAAAGGCGTAGCATGGACCTCTAAACCGGTTTTAGACTTATATTTATAGTCACACCCCTTAATCTTACAAGCATCAAAATCAACTCCAATACTAAAATATTTGTTCCCAGTGAAATTCCTCGAGCGACCCATGTTAAAAACCAATCGAACAATCTCCTGCCATGCAGTTATAATAGCAACTCAACAGATTACCGCTAACGGCAATAGACTTCGAAAAATATAATCAAGGCCTATTGGCAAGATCATTAGATGAAGGCTTCGATATACGCAGGATTATGATTGAACAATCGAATTATAATTACGGCATACAATTTAGCTTGTATGGGGCGCCGTTTGTAAACACTGATTTGTGCGACGATTTTTTGTTTATTTAAATAAATAATCACTTTAAACAAATGATCAAAGATAAATAAACAAAAATAAATGTACAAAATAAATAATCAAACATTTTGTTTATTTGTTAAATAGTCACTTTATAATAAATAGTCAAAAAAGTTTGTCTATTTCTTTTTGACTGTTTATATTTGTCTTTTTATTTTTGTGCAATCATTTTCTATCTATGTTATAAATTTTCAAAAATAAACAGTCAAAAAAAATTAAGCACAAAACAGTGAAAAATAAATAAACAACAAATGTTGACTATTTACTTCACGTCCATAAAATGAAGCATGGTGGATG